>JBAMJV010005808.1:0-79143 GCA_037951105.1 Echinarachnius parma
GGGGGGGGGGGGGGTGATTGTACATGTACAAGGTGGGGGGGGGGGGATGCATCCCACTCCCCCCCCCCCCCCCCCCCCCCCCCCCCCCCGTTGTCTACGCCCCTTGCAAATAGGAGATGCATTATTATAATTATGCGATGAAATCGGATACTATATTTAATACAAAATGCATAATTATAATTATATGCGATGGAATCGTAGACTAATACCAAATTCATAATTATATGCGATACAACAGCAGACTAATACAAAATGCGTGGTTATATACATGCATGCATGAAATCGAAGACTATATACAAAATGCATAAAGCAGTGAAATCATAGATTATTAAGATTTAAGAAATGATCACATGCGATGGAATACCAGACGAATACAAAATGCATGATTATAATCATGCGATGAAATAGCAGACTATAATTGTATCCGTGTAAAAAAAAAACACATTATAAAATATAGGCCTGTACATTTACTGCAAAATAAATTGTGCAATTTCATTATGAATTGGAATCGGTTCGAAAATGTCAATGTCATATAAATTAGATGCACAATACTAAAAAGCATACCATTGTACATATTGCACTCAGCATTTCAAATACAAATAACTATTATTCTTGCCGTTAAAATCTAATGATATATAAATGAAAACATATAGATAATATGATAATATACGATGAAAATAACAGACTATAATAAATACGCAATTAAAAAAAAACATAACCAATAATTACAGACCTATGCACTAACTGGAAAATGCATTTTGCAATATCATTATGAATTGGAATAACATGCTTTTACAAACACAAAGTCATGTTACGTTTGCCAATATGAAGAATTTTCGGTTTGAAAATGTCAAATTAGATGGATAATAGCCTAGTACCTCCTTGACAATACAAACTATATTATGATTATACATAATACATTCATCATGGACAGAAATTCGTATTCTTATCGCTGTTAATTTGCATAATAACAACATCTGGAAACCTAAAACAATTTAGATACTAGTATTCGATGATATTAAAGACTAATAAATATACACTATAACTGGAAATGCATTTTTCAATAACATTATGAATCGGTTTGCCAATATGCCGAACGTTCGGTTGGAAAATGTCAATTTAGATGGATAATATCAGATATATGATTATACCTATTACATTCAGCATGTAATATAGAAATACATATTCTTATCCGTGTTAAATCGCAATTAAACAAAATATGGAAATCAATAGAGAAAGTAATGGGAAACACTAAGAATATAATGCGATAAAATAGCAAAATAAATATGCGATTAAAATACAATGACAGGCCTGCACTAACTGCAAAATTACTGTTGTAATGTAATTACGAATCAGAAAAACAGGCTTATACAAAGTCATTGTTGCAAAAAATGTTGAACGTCGATTCCAAAATGTCATCATGATCATATACATGTATATGGATAATACAAAAGGGCACAGGTGCATCACATACTAACAATATTGCATTCAGAATGTAACATGTATAAATACATGTTATGCTCATTTTTTGTATTGCATATTAAAAAAGTTATATATATATTCACGGTAGATATATGATGGTGCATCACATTATAATAAATTCGTATTGAGTTCAGCATGTAAAATGTATATAGATACATGTTTATGCTCATTTGGTTTATTGCATATTAAAAAGTTATATAATTATATTCACGGTAGATATATATGATGGTAGCAAAATATTACATGTCAGACATATCACTAGTTTAATACATCCCTATATCCCTATAATCCAAGCCTCCATAAATGTTGAAGGTTTACTTGCCCCAATATAAAATTTACTTGCCCTCTTACTTCTTGATGAGATTTAGATGTAAGAAATTACACTGTTCTCTCATAGTTTAACAATTATTTAGTTGCCCAATTGGGCAAGCAAACCAAACAATTTCTGATATTTCACTTGCCCGACACCAATTTTTTTACTTGCCCCGGGCAAGCGGGCAAGTGCTAAAGTGTTGAGCCCTGCCTATACAAATCATTAGGTCCATCAAGTTCCCGTTACTAATGATGGGTTAATATTAAAATCGTCTCTAGAAATTGGATTGACGATCAAACTTTATAATTACACACATAATTTAAATTTAAATATAACCAATCAAACATCAGCTATACACTCACAAACAGATTATAATATAGTTATAGATTTAGTGTTATGCACTGGTTTTCCCTGTCATGTTCAGTCATTGTATAGTTCTTAGTTGATGTTTTTATTTCTTGGTTGATGTTGTTGTGGGGGAACTATACCGCCATACGGCCTCATGGACCTTTTTTGTATTTCCCTATTTTAATTGCCAACACTCTGGTAAGAATGATTTTCAGTATAGTGTTTATAATCTTGTTTTAGTTGAAATGTAAATTAATGAAGCATTGGGGGATATTGTGATGATATTACTCAAGTCAATGGAAATGGCAATTTTGTTTAGGTTTGTAGGTAAGGATGTAGGTTTGTTATGACTCAACTAAAGTGAAACAAAGAAAAAGAGGGGGAAAAATCGTCCTGCAAAAGAGAAATAAGAGATAATTTATAACAATAATTATACTATATATATATATTTCAAGTTGCAGTGTACAGTATGAAGTTTCTGTTATACAACTACTCCGAACTACATTTTACAGAACAGGGTATATTCGGTTGAGAGTATTACCAATTTAATATCATCTAAAATCATCTACTGTACATAGTAAACTTGCACAAAAGCAACTAGTGCATATTGCTTTCACGTTTTGAATTCTAAAATCATGCAATTGCAAAAGGGTGCGTCAGTCTCCCATTGTTATCATCACGCTTCAGTTGTCTGAAAAATACGGGCACGACGATAACAATTGATTTATGATAGAATTGTAGCCACCTTGCACAACCATCGGAATAATGACTTACATGATCGCGCATGATTTAATTTCTATTTTTACTCAAGCATTGTTAACCCAGTGGGACCCAGTGCCTACGGGAACATGGTTAACCGCGCATTAACTGTAGCACATAGTGGGGAACGAGTTAATACACATAATCGATTCTCTCCCATCGCGTTTCTGTGCGACAATGACGTGCATGCATTGGCCTACTTCTTTACTTTAAATTATTTTTGGCCGAAATCCAAATTCCATGAATACATATTTGTTTTTGGTATATTATTATTCTGTCTATATAATAGCGCAGAATCAGCGGTTTGAAAAGTATACCATGCTAATCAATTTTACGAGATGCGTTTATATAGATAACCCGGAACCAACATTTTGAAACGTGTAACTATCAATTCATGCTGTTTTCCCACTTTTAATTCATCAGGAGAGGACTCACCTGAAACTTGTTTCAAACGCGGATTGTAGGCTAGACAAAACTAGATTAATGCAACCCCAATATGATTAATTTCAATATAAATTCAATAAACATTACATTTGTTCAATCCGAATAGATTTGTTTTCATATTTTTCACATAAAAAAAAAATGAAATAAAAAAATCATAACACTTAGAAAAAATGTGAATATGATTAAATGGGAAACATACTGTATTATATTAGAGAATTCTGAAGATAAATGTGACTATTTGTTTGATATGGTGCATAGTAATAAGTATTATTATAATAGTAATTAATGTGCACCGTATAAAACAAATGTATTGCTGAACCGTCACTATTACCAAATTTAATATACATGGAAGCTATATAAGTTGCGTTTGGTATCAACAAGACTTCCTTTTAGAATGTACCAACAATTAAACGAGGTTTATTTTCAAGTGAGCGTGGTCATTCTAGATCTGTATTTTTACAACTGACCCAGTAATCAAAGCGTACTGCTGATGTATTATTTTATGGCCGCGTACTCCAATTGAAAATCAAAATAGGCCTATACAATCAAGGCTGGCGGTGCAGAAAAAGTCCCAATAATGGGTCAATACTGTTATTTAGCTAGAAAGTATATTTGTAACCTTCTCGAATAAGGCAATAACCTGATACTAGTCTGACTTTTTTTTCTGTTTTCTTTCTCAAGGATGAGTTTTAAATTGTGTTTCTTTATTGCCTGCAAATTTAGCAAGACCTACATTCAGTTGTGACCTAATTTTGCTCTGTGACGTAGCCAGATTTGTAGGAGGTTGTTGTTGTTTTTGGATGGAGAAAGGGGAAGATTAGCAAGGAAAGCAAAGTGGCGTATATTATACAGTTGTTAACTGGTGGTGGAGGGAACATCACGGATGTTCCATCGGAGGGATTTTAAATGCTATTGAGGGAAGATTATGAGTCCCGAGACGTAGTCGAGGGACTTATTTTCTTCACGAAAATCCCGAGGATTGGAACATTCCATGATTTTCCCGACGACAAAGTTAACAACTGTTATATCATCGGGCTAAATCTGGGGGCTATATTCACATTCATGCATTGAAACTGAAATCAGCCAAAAACAACATACGGTACGTGTACATTTGGTTCTCATTGTGACGTCATAATACAATCTCTTTTGCAGCGCGCGCCATGCGGGTGACATACAAACATGGCATGTCAATCACGTGACCGTGTTTAGCCATTTACTAAGTCAGATGATATTATAGCTACATGGGATGGGAGGAGAGGGGGTAGACATATACATCGGTTGCCTAGCAACGATATGGTGTGATAGAAATGAAGTATGTTATTGATTTAAAGAAAAATACATAATGAAAGAAAAATGAGAGGAAAATAAATAAAAAGGAAATAAAAGGAGAGGAAAACAGATATAATAATAACTTGAAAAAACAACACAACTTTACAGGGAAATACTTTAATAATAAAGACAAATTGATTGTGCCCCCCCCCCCCCCCCCCCCCCCGGCCCCCTCATCGGTTCATATGAGAAAGGCAGCTCTCTGTGTTATCTACGCGGGGGCGGGGCCATAAGGTGGTGGGAATACCCGCTATAATCGCACTTGATTATGTTTTCTTTCTGATATTGTCCCTCGATTGTCTCTTTATTAATATATAACATGCATAACGCAACGTCATAAGGGGGAAATACCAAGAGCACTTCTTCAATTTCAATAACATTCAGGAAGGATTGTTCACGATCTTGTCAACAGATTTGATTTACCGGTATAGAGAAGTAATGTAGGAACATAAATAGTTTTCACCAGATCATTATAGGTCATGTATCCCATGTAGATCGATTACAGCTCGCAGATGCAGTGAGTTAAAGTGATCCCTGTAAAGTGTCAGATATTGCACAAAATGACATTTGAGACTTCAATCCTATATCAATATCATTGTAAAATACAATTGAAAGATTTGTGAAAGATTGAAAGAAAACGAACACTGTTTACCTAGTGAAAAAAACGAATATTGAGTTCATATTTTATCACCGAATAATGATGGCCTTCCATAGATTTGTCGCAGTAATAATCATCCGTTTGATCTTGACGATATCCGCACCCGTGTATACAGACGGTACGGAATTCATGGAATTTGCGCGCGCTCGGCTCAACAGTCAGGTCGGGAAGGTTTCCCACGCGCGCTTGCCGGATGTGTTCAGCTACGGCAATTGTACTTTTTATCAAAAGCGTTAGCAACGTTTTTGAAATAATGATTTTCAATGATAAATATCTTCATACTAAAGGGACATTTGAACAAATCTAACCCTATTTTATTCTTCTCTTACCATAAGCTAAACAACAGGGCATAAGAGAAACGAGGAAGCTCCAAGTATTTTTCGTGGAGTTAGACACTTTACCTGTATCACTTTAAGAATCAAACACAATAATATTATTTCACTTATGACAGTTTTCTCTTTCAATATACTAAAAATAGATATTTTTCATGAAGAATGGACATACATGTATGTATCTATCTTGGATTTTTAATTTCCTCTTAGTTCAGGAAACAAAAACAATGAACACTTTCCTGATTGAAATTAAATACGTATATAGTGATCTTACTATACAATGACAGACATACTATTTCAGAGAAAGCTAGACACTGCCTTCAAAACAACCACTCAAGATTAATGAGATCTCGAGACATAATCTATCTATATAACAGATTGTACAACAGTGAACAACGACAGTCGGTTGAATTATGATGTGTTTTAGTTTTTATTCCAAATGGTTTTGTGGGCGTAATATATGCATGCATACAATATAACCACTCAGATAAAACCTGTGAAACTGAGTCAATTTCTTTCTGTATTAGTTTTGCTTTCAGGATATTTAACTTATTCCTTTGTTTTCAGGGGATCATTTTCAATGATATGAAGCACCTACGATCTATAAAATACATAAATATACATAATAAACATCAAAACATTATCTTTTAGACAACATGCAGTGCATCCATTCTATCAGACGAAAGTCACATGACCTTTGCATGCAAATACAAGGTCTCACTTTCAAATAAAAACAAAAACAATAGGGAGCTATATAATAGTCCATAGTGCCTCTGATCATTAGTGGAGTTGTCATTAGCAGATGATTGGAAGATCAAAAGAGTGGATGCCCTAATTTATGTAGTCTATCTTTCAGACTACTGTACCAGAATAATGATGTATATTATGTGATCAACTTAATTAAAACTTAATAATACCTTGGACTTTTCCTCTCATCACGCAGGATAATTTTGTACAAACAAATACATTAAATACCTAAAATGTCATCGTCGTCTCAATGTACAGATACATTGTCGAATGATTCTGGGGTATCAATAGAATAAAACCAATGCCGGGTATGGGCGTCGGGCTACATATTATGAAACCTTGAAAGTCGCTGGCTAATTAGGAAAGATAGTAGATACATCAGTTCCCTCTGGCTAATATTTGTCTCAGTGGCACATGAGACATTGATTGTTGACAAGAAATAACCAGCTGAACTTTGTAACGCTTGGACGCTTGGCAAATGAAAACAGAAATTATATACATGTACATACAAAATTGCCTTTCAAGATACAAATAATTTTGGCATTTTGAAGATGTATAAACATTCAAAATTCAACCAAATTAATGAAGTTAGTACCATTTCATTTTATGTTCAGAATTTTCTGTGTAATAGTTATTTCTCACCTTACTGATAAGTAATGTTGATATTTATATTTTTAAAAAAGAAGAAATGTAATTACATGTTTTACCCTTGACAATCTAATTGAACATAATCATTTTCTAATATTCATCAAAATATGATATAATTTCAAATTTGTCATCGCAGACAAGAATATGCACACACACACATACAAAATAACCAATACACACATAGCAATGATAGCGCAAGTATTCCTTGATTTGTTTGTTTAATTTCAGCCCTTGACTGTCAGATTTATTTTCTTAATATGTAATTGCTCATCAGCATTGCAGTGTAATGAACATTAATAAAAACATAAATCATGTATTTTTAAAAATTGTTTGCATGTTTATTGCCAAATATCTGAAGTGAATATCACTACTAATAGAGGTACCGTATGCTCTATTTTGTTTTCTTATGATTTGATGTTAACTTTTATAAAACGGCCCCGGTAAATTCAGTAACGTGATTGGTTAAATCCTGTCACGTGACTATTTATTAATTTCAACAAACATGCACGACCGTGCAGTAACTGCGCAACATCCGTGCAATGTCACTTTTCGTTGCGCACTTTTCGGCAAGGCTGATGACGTCACAATACTTGTTTACATAGTGTCTATCAAAGTAAAAACTCACGAAAGTGATCGTGAAAAAGATGGAAAATGCTTCGTTTTGTAAATTATCTGTTCCGTAGTAAATACATGTTGGCAGTTTCGTAAATTATATGGTATGTCGTTTGATATTACTAAGTTTTGGAATGGAAATGTATACAGTACTTTTATATTTCTCACTTTTACGGACAATTTTTTGGCGATTTCGCATCAAACTGAATTTGGTAAATTTGACTCTGACAGAGCATTTTGCTGCAGAGTGAAATCAGTCAGTGAGTGCAGTAGTGATGATGAATTATGTAAATTCCTAATACATTCACACTCTACAGGGCGTATCAAAAAAAGCGTTACACTTTTGAAAAATCTGTCAAAATTACATTTCAAAATATTTTGAAGATTTGTTCATGTCGATAGATGGCCAATAGTCTCATCTATCAAGTGCCACTAACAAAACAAATTTTCGTTCACGCTTGGGCGAACACTGACTGTTTTTGTCCAGAGTGTGAAAAATGACTTGCGCCAAATTGAAAGAAGAGGGAAAATTACCCAGCAGTCCGAATAAGTACTCCCATTCAAATAAATTCCTCTTTGCCAGAAAATTCATATACTAGCATAGCTAGTGGCGTACCCAGGGGGAAGGGGGGCGGGGGGTTCAGAAAAATATTATGTCAGGGGGGGGGGGTAGTCGTAGACAAAATTTGAAGCCGAGACGAAGTACCTGCAAAATTTTCAAGACCAATACCAGGTCCGGTCCACAATTTTCGAGACCAAGACCAAGACCTTGGTTAAGAATCCGGTAAGTCGGAGAGAGAGAGGGGGGGGGGGGGGGGGGGCCGGGGGGGTCGTAGAAAATGTTCGCAGCCGAGACCGTGAATTCTCGACATTTTCAAGACCGTGGCCAGGTCCGGTCCACAATTTTCGAGACCAAGACCAAGACCCAGTGGTTGAGAATCCGGTAAGCGGAGTGGGGGGGGGGGGGGGGGAGGTGGTAGTGGTAGAAAATTTTCGCAGGCGAGATCGCGAATTTTCAACATTTTCGAGACCGAGGCCAGGTCCGGTCCACACTTTTCAAGACCAAGACCCAGTGGTTAAGAATCCTGTAAGCGCGGGGGGGATAGTCGTGGAAAACTGTCAACATTTTTGAGGCCGAGACCACAGTTTTTCACACTTTTCGAGGTCGAGACCATCGAAAATGACGATCGAGACCATTGACATTTGGTCTCGAGAACAGTTTAAATTTGAAAAGGGGGATGGGTTATAACCCCCCAAAACAGTCATTTTCGGGTATAAGGGGGGAGATTGAACCCCCCCCCCCCCCCCCATGGGTACGCCTATGGCTATGATCGTTACATAATCCTAAATTTATGCAAAGGAGCAATTTGTTTGAATGGGAGTACTTATTCGGATAGCTGGTTTAATTTTCCCTCTTCTTTCAAAATAGTCCTTTTTCACACTCTGGACAAAAACAGTCAGTGTTCGCCCAAGCGTGAACCAAAATTTGTTTTGTTAGTGGCACTTGATCGATGAGAGTATTGGGCATCTATCGACATGAACAAATCTTCAAAATATTTTGAAATGTAATTTTGACAGATTTTTCAAAAGTGTAACGCTTTTTTTGATACGCCCTGTAGAGAGTAGATAGACTGGGTTACTAATTGTAGCAAGTCTGTTTCAAATAATCCAGCAAAATAAACAATTCCGTGGTTGAGCTCGTTTTATAAAACAAATAATACTACAGTTGTATTATTGTGCGTCATGTAAATGCATCGCACTCTCGGTTTTGTTATATGTGCGCATCTAACAAAACCTCGCGTGCGATGCATTTACACAACGCACTCTAGACCGTGTAGGTACTATTTCACATTTGGCATTGTAACCATTATCATTCGGACATCAATTTACTGAGTTGTGATAATTAAATGATTAATACTAATTGGATAATATATTTGATTGAATGAAAAACATAATTTAGTAGAAATGTAATCCACCACTATGTCACATCTTTCTTTTGCACTGTTTGCAAAAAGAAAAAGAAAAAAAGAAGAACAAAAAATGCATAGGATAAAATAATGTATATTGCCAATCAAATAACATTGCATAATCTTCAAGCCTGAAGCAGCAGTTTACAGGAAGAAGAATTCAACCCCCCCCCCGCTCACATTGGTATGCCTATGGATAATAAAGTGGAACCTCGTTATAAGGAGCTCTGATATAACAATATCCTCTTCAGGCAATAGTCTACAGGTCTCAGCTCTTTATATTGTTGTTGTTTTCCGACCCCGATATATTAAACAAGGTAATGTTAAAGGTCCCAATGACCTTGTTATAACGAGGTTCCACTGTACATTTCATAACTGTCTTCCAATTCTCACAATTGACTACTGACAAAAAAGCATACAAAATGGCACAAAACACTGTTTCACACCACTTCCATCTATTCCATCTATGCTATCAAGTCAATGTAAAATTACAATTTCTAACTCTTCAAAATGTCTTCATGGGACATCAGGATTCCTTGCAAATTTGCAGATTTAAAAGAAAACAAAATATTGTGATTGAATGATCAAAACTTGTCAATTAGCCAAATGCGCCTCTATATCTGACCATCAGGACCATTTCATTGAACATGACATTCTATAAATGGAATCTTGCATAAATTGAGTAATTTATCTAGTTTCTTTATAGTAAACCAGAGCTACATTTTGCCATCTATTGCCACCAATAGCTCAGAGCAGTTCTTGGCGAGGATTTGGGATATGAGCTTGCTACTAGACCAGACCAAGATGTCAAGTTTCTTGAACATAACATTTTATAAATAAAAAAGTTTTCATAATTTGTATGAAATTGAGTAATTGACACATACATGTACATGTATATATTCTTTGCAACCAATTTTACCTGTTGTCATCTATTGACGCCAACAGCTCAGAACAGTTCTTGGCAAGGACTTGGGACAAGAGATCCAATTTCTTGAACATAACATTTTATAAATAAAAGCTTTCATAATTTGCAAAAACAAATCTCAGTATTCTTATTGATCCACTATTGTTACACTTTATCATTTATTGCCGCCAATAGCTCAGAATAGCATGGGTTTGGGACAAGAGCTTGCTTTTTGACCGGAACGAGAGACCTGTTTCTCGACCATAACATGTTTATAATTTCTATTACATTGAGTAACTTACACATATGTGACCGGCTATAGCAAAACCGGCACTTGTCGGTTATTCATGTTTTGAAGAAATTGGCATTTTAAGTTCACACAACGTGTGTAAAAGACCTATGATTGTAAAATTGAAACAATCATATCTTCACCAATTATTGACCAATCAGAATAGAACAAAGTATCAAATGAAAGCTTGTGATGAGGCCTTTCTAATGGTGTGAAAATCTACATTTTTATGTTTTACCGACAAGTGCCGGGTTTTGCTATAGCCGGTCACATATTCTTAATTAATCGCTGCTCACTTTTGATATACTAAAAGTATTTCACCACCAAAAGATCAGAACAGTTCTTGGCAAGCACCTGGGACAAAAGCTTGTTTTCTTGTGGTTACAATTTTATGACTATTAAGTATTTATGACCATGTCATTTTCTTCATATCCTAATCCTTCTTGTATAATTGATAACTAATAACAGAAACTAATGCTACCTTTTGTCATCTATTGCCACCAAGAGATCAGAGCAGTTCTTGGCCAGGACTTGGGACAAGAGCTTGCTCCTAGACCGGACCCAGAGGTCCAATTTCTTGCTCTCCAGCTTCACATGAATCAGACAGGGAGAAGCGGCGAGGAGGGATCCAGCGATGATGCCTTCGTTACCTAGCAACGAGATGGAGAAAAAAATCAAACAGAACATAAACACAAAGAACAAATTTACAGCAACAGAAAAATATTTTGTTTTAATATCTTACTAGTATCTAAATATCTAGACTGGGAAATCAGAATAACATTTTTTTAGCAACATCAATTTAAAGGAAATATAGAATATAAGGAAAATTACTTATCATCACAATTTCAATTTTTACATTGTGGTTTTGAAAGTAAATGTATTTCTTCATGATATTCAATTTAGAGATCGGACACTTCACTGAAAGGAAAATCGGCTATGATGCTGTTGTTGCGTAGCAACGAGATGGATTAAGGAAAAAGAGTAAAAGGAGATTATTTCTTTGTTACTGAGTCACAATGATTGCTACACACAGCTCATTCAACACACAGAAAGGAGAAAGGAGAAGAAAGA
Organism: Echinarachnius parma; assembly: GCA_037951105.1. NCBI lineage: Eukaryota > Metazoa > Echinodermata > Echinoidea > Clypeasteroida > Echinarachniidae > Echinarachnius > Echinarachnius parma. The sequence continues at coordinate 11,904 of JBAMJV010005808.1, forward strand.
TGGAAAGAGAGAGAGATTTTTTTCCTCTCTCAACTCGACTTGATGAGATGAGATACCCACTGAATAGCCATGACATTTACCAGCGTTGCCTAGCAACAGTTCTATAAGTCAGAAAATAACATTATTTGTTTGTCATTGAATCATAATGGCTATGTACAGCTTCTTGGAGTAAGAACTACATATACTGTGGATAGCGAATTTAATTTCCTTTTTTATTTTTTTTACTGTACACTGAAGAGGAAGCCAGCTATGATGTCTCTGTTGCCTAGCAACAATGTAGAGAAAGAGGGATTAAATTGGAAGTTGATATACTTTATTTAGTCAGGTCATAACTTGCGTCAACTGAATTGACTTTGTAAATTGAAAGTTTCGACAGACATTTTTATCATGGTCTGAATCACTTTAACTACATGAGATACCCAACAAATATATAGCCATGGCACATTGCATACATGTCTGCATGATTTCAACAAAACAAACATCATGACACATGTCAGGGACAGAATAAATCACTTAGTTGATTCTAATGTGACTTATTCATACACAACTAATATAATATACAGTAATCCATTAACTTTTTCAAATAATAAAAAAAACACAATTACTTCGAGCTTTCACTTCTCTATTATACCTTGTTCTTTGGCTAAGACAAATGAAATGGGTTTTGATTTTTCAAATGTCTCTCTAATGATGAAATATTTAATCAAAAAATATAGAGGAAACTGACTAGAAATAATTTTAATGGTTGAAAATGAGCAAAGAAAAAAAGGCTTTGCCGGGAATCGAACCTGAGACCTCCGGATTGCTAGACCGACCGGTGCTCTACCATTGATCACTTTGAGTGATCCCGCGCACTTTCTCTAGAAAAGTTGATTTAATTATCCTTGGGTTAGTGCCCGGTTTATATAGCAATAGAGCAATGAAAAGGGTTCCATGGAAATGTCCTCCATTCAAGGGTCTTTGTGGTTCGATGGTTGAGCACCGGTCTAGCAATCCGGAGGTCTTTGTTTCAATTTCCAGCGAAGCCTATTTTTCTTTGCTCATTTTCAATCAGATGAAATATTCAATGAGAGTCGTATAAAGCTTAGCTTTCAATCCTAGCAGGATCTTTGGCAGGGCAACAAAATAATGACAAAGGATAGCGAATTTAATTTCCATGTTTCACTGTACACTGAAGGGGAAGTCAGCTATGATGTCACTGTTGCCTAGCAACAAGGCAGACAAAGGTCATTTGTTGCCCTGATGAAGATCCTGCTAGGATTGAAAGCTAGGCTTTATAGAGTGGTAAAGTGTGATGTCATCAATGACGTCATAAGCATCTATCTTTATAATTTTCAAATTTGAACTTCATTTTTCAAAAGAGCGTCCAAAATAATGTCCAAATACCGAAAATCAATTGAATTATGTTAAGTATTGGGTGAGATATGCCCATCCAAATTAATTTTACTTCAATAGGCAATCAGTGTTATAGTGCTCTGGTTCATAAAGTTATGAACCAGAGCACTATAACACTGATTGCCTATTGACAACAAATTCATTAGGATGGGCATATCTCAGCCAATACTTAACATATTCAATTGATTTTCGGTATTTGGGCATTATTTTTTATACTTTTTCGGAAAATGAAGTTCAAATTTCAAAATTTCAGTTATAATTCAATGATGTTTGCATGGTAGTAAAACATATAAATGGTTAAAGTGATGCATGTAAAGTGTCTAACTCCACGAAAAATAATTGGAGCTTCCTCGTTTCTCTTATGCCGTGTTGTTTAGCTTATGGTAAGATAAGAATAAAATAGGGTTAGATTTTTTCAAATGTCCCTTTAGTATGAAGATAATTATCATTGAAAATAGAGCGTTGATCAACGCTTTATAAAAAAAAGTACAGTTGTTTCAGCTGAAACCGTCCGAGCGTGAGAAACATTCCCGACCTAGTGAACTTTGATCCAACGCGGCGCAAATTCCATGAATTCTGTATACCGCAGTATATGTAAACATACACGGGTGCAGATATATCGTCAAGGGCTAATAATAACTGCTGCAATTCCATCAGTATTCGGGGATAGAATATGAACTCAATATTCGTTTTTTTCACTAGGTAAACAGTGTTCGTTTTCCTTCAAACTTTCACAAATCTTCCAATTGTATTTTACAATGATATTGATATAGGATTGAAGTCTCAAATGTCATTTTGTGCAATATCTGACACTTTACCTAGATCACTTTAAGTTACAGGGCTGTTTCATTTAAAAAGCAGCAACTAACTGCCTAACACAAGAGGGCGTCTTCCAGACACCTCAAGTTTCAACCATTTTTTATCCAAAAATGTGAATGTGATGTTTGGTTAAAATAATAATTCAATAGAGAGATCATCAAAAACAATTTTAAAAACATTTTTGTTTATTTTTAAAAATGTGTTGGATTCTTAAATATTTTCTTAAATTAGGGGCCATCTACAAAGTACATACGCACAAGAGGGGGGGGGGGGGGGGGGGGGGGTTCACACTGATGCGTACCCTGTATTCAACCACATGTATAAAAAGTGCATTCAGGGGGGAGGGGGGGGGGGGGGTCAATTTCGGACAATAATTTGTGTATGTGAGGCTACTTTGTAGATAATCTACTTTGTAGATGGCCCCTTAACCCGTTGAGGACGAATTGATTTTGGTATAACACGCATTCTCCATAGACTCAAGCCCGAAATATTTCGGGACCAGTCCTCAACAGGTTAAGTTGGATTTATTCCAATCAGATATACTTATGGATATATATTTCAGCTGTTTCTGTTTTTGTCTTTATAATTGTGTGCTCTTTCATACTTTACACATAGTTTTTCATTACCTCACAAAAAGATTATTTCTCGAAGCACCCTCTAAACCAAAACACAACTGTCCCTTTTTTGGAAAAATATTATGGATCACTCCATGGTATAGGAGTTGTAACAGGTGCAGATTCTCTCAAAAGAGTCACATTACATAACAGACCCCGAAATAGCTTGTTGAATTATTGTGACCTTATTTCAAATGTCAACAAGTAATATATCAATGATTCAGACGTTACATATTTTGTTTCTACATTAGATATACATGTATAAGGTCAGCTAAGGCAAGCCTCCACACTAACCTTTTTCTCAACTGGCCCATTTGGGCAAGTAAATCATAGATGTTCAAATTTTACTTGCCCAAACAGACAATTTACTTGCCCACTTACTTCTAGAATATACATTAATGTAAGGAACTACAGAGAAATTAAAGTTGCTCAATTGGGCAAGCAAACTAGACCATTTACGTAATTTTACTTGCCCGACATCAATTTTTACTTGCCCCGGGCAAGCGGGCAAGTGCTAGTGTCGAGCCTTGGATAAGGATTGGTTCTCTTGTAAAATGTGAATACCATTGCTCAACCAGTACAAGAAATATATGTTGTAAAGTATTGTCACAACATTTTTGCTACAAATAAATAATGACTTCATTCACACATTTGATTTTGATAAAATAGCTAGTGCAAGAGCCTTCAATATTAACAATCAGATGCAGTGTCATCTTGCAAATGCCTTACACACTGCATTAGTGTTACCATATATGCATTGTGTACAAACTAGCCTACATACATGTAGTTCAAAATGGTGAACCGTGGTGTAGCATCCCCATGCATGACACTCTTTAAAGGGGTAGTACAGATTTGGTAAGGCTGAGCCAAAACCTGTACAATAACACTACAAACTAATACCGGTAGTTATAACTCCACCATGCTCAAAAGGTATAGAAAATTACAAAAAGAGCCATTAAAACACATTTTTCATACAAAATTATGCATGTGATGTTTTTTTGAAATAATAATGAAATAGAGAGATCATCAACAACTATTTTAAAACCTCTTTTGAACATTTTTGAAAAAGTGTAAGCATTTTAAAAATTAAATTTAAAAAATCATCGAATATATCTGGGCCCCATATTTATTATGATCAGATATATATTTATTGATATTTCAGCCGTTTCTGAACCAATTTTGATCAAATAAAGTTTAATCTGCCATTAAAATTGTATGCTCTTTCAAATTTGACACTCAGTTTTTCATTATCTCACAAAAAAATTATTTTGTGCAGCGCCCTCTATACCAAAACTGAACTACCACTTTAACCTTTTCCCTACTAGATTCTGCAATCCCCATCTATACAGTTACTACAGGACCCACCAGGTTCCCATTGGCAATCAGTTATCCCATTCCCTACTAAATTATGCAATCACTATAGAGATAACACATGAGCCACCAGGTTCCCATAGGCAAGGGGCTTAATGGGTTTAATGGGATTTTAATTTTACGACATTACTCACCAATTATCTCCACAGGAAACATGTGGATGTCTCGCAACACATTCACCAGACCAGACAGGCTGTGACCTTTGACATCAAGGACTAGTCTGTGATCCAGACTCAGTTCTGGCCACAACTTCCCAAACTCCTCTGTGTTCATCTCCTTGGGCCTTAATTGGGTCAAAGATGAAAAAAAAAAAGATGAAAAAAGATGAGAGGTAGAACATGTGTATGTTATCTCTGAATTTTTTTCTTCTCCTTTTGTGTGTTTTTTTTAATCCCTTTATTTTGTATCTCTTTCTCTCTGCTTCCAATTCTATATTTTCATATTATCCCCTTTTCCGCTTAACTGTTCAGTGTCTCAAATAAGTATACAACATCATTTTATTGGTAGTACATGTAGGTTAAACTCTGTGATTTTGGCTATTTGAACTACATTATACATATATTATACAAATTATTCAGTCAAAGCTACATTTAGTGGCCACCTGCCTGTAGCACAAATTGGCCACCCCGCCTAAAATGGCCACCAAAAAGTGATTCCCTGCAGCGAAAAACAATGTCATGTAACATTTCTACAGAGCTTATACCTGTCTACCCCATAGGTTTCCCCAATAAGTGGTCACTTCACATCTAGGTTATCTGCATAAAGCCAGTCTCACACAAGGATTTGTTGTTACATATGTACGTCTCAAAACATAATGCAACTACCTATGTCTAGCATTGCAAACAAAAAAAGTTGCATTGTGTGAGAGGTCTTGGTCCCATCAAGCACTAAAACTATTTCAAGGGCCGAGAGTGAAGGTTCGCAGTTTTGAATACGTTCAAAAGTTTGGCTGCGCGCACAAGACTAGTTGCATTCTCAGTGGTACCTTGTCGCAAACTTTCAGTCTTATCATGGGAGACCACCTTAAAGGTAGTTCGGATTCATAGATCAGATGGGCGATGCCATCTTGCGAATGCTTTGTGCAGTGCACACAAACTAGCCTAGTTCAAAATGACGATCAGCAGAGTAGCTTCCCCACGCATGACAACCTTTAAAGTATTTACTGTATTCATGTCCGGTTTTGGAAAATAATTACCTGATGAGATCTCTGATGTGGACTGGCGCTTGGAAGAAAAGTCTCTTTTGGGTCCTGGCCGAGTCTCGGTAGGAAAGCTCACCGCCGAGGCTCATGTGAGCAGCGGGAACCTGGCTGGTTAATTTTGCTGTCTTGATCGTCGACGGAGACTCTCCAGAGAAGCTACCGAACTCAATGATGTTTGTTCCTTTGTCATTGATGAAACACTGCAATACATGGATAAATACATTCATACGTTTATCTCATGTTTGTGAAAAAGTCTGATGAAGTTTCATATACTATACAACTCTTATATTGAATGTTGCTTATAAGTATCGGTTTCTCTTATATTATCTGTTGTAAATACAATACTGTAACTATTAAATGTGCACATGTCGTACGTGTAGTTCTTCCACTCTTTTAAAAGGAACATTTTTGAAGAAAACATGTCTTTTCTGTGTTGTTTTTGTTTCTATGTCAATAAACAACACTTATAGGGCCCCGTTTCATAAAACTGTTCCAATTGTTTTAAATATCCAATAATTGTGACTACTAGCTCAACAGCCAATCAGCATGGAGCATTGTAGCTACTGCTATGGTAGTAACAATAATTGGACACTTGCAACAATTGGAAACAAATTTTGAAATGAAAGCACAAAATAGTCTAAAATACACACACACAAAAATACTTCTGATACTCACTTTGATATTGGAAGGAACATCTAGGATTAGCTTCACGTCTTCAGCCTTTCCAAGACTGCTGAGGAAAAAGACGAGAACCAGGGCATCGCTTGGCCAAACCCTCCTCATCATCAGCCTCACATTAGCATCGAACACCAGCTCCTCCGTCACATGACTGCTGGGGGATTCCCCTAGCTCAGCTGGCAGAGAAGGGACTTCTCCTAGTGTCCCACGCGATGACATCATCATCCCTTGTCCAGCATCGTCCATGTCGAGAAGAGATGGCACGTTGCTATTATTGAAAGTGTCTGCTGAGTCACGAGGAACCTGATTGGTGCTTTTAAGCTGCCTGCTCCCGCCTTGCAAGATTTCGTCCAATGAGAAAGCCTCTTTGTAGGGATCTTTGCTCTTATCTCCTGCAACATTTTCCAATGATATATCTATGTGTTTTTGTTGATTGTTTACAGAAGACTTGAGTTGTGATTCATCCCTTGTTATAGCGGAAGCACTGGCACTGTTTGTTATCATTTCAATGTCCAACAGCATGTCATGGTTAGTTGCACTGCTGCTGTTTTGTTCTTGCGGGAATGTATTTGGTTCTTTGGTTACTCTGTCTAGTCCATCTCCAGTGTTAAGGAATGGCTTTGCCCCATCATGAACAAGATCCTGAGAAGACGGCCTTGATTCCTGTTACAATCAACAAATGTGAATAGGTTTGATTTAGAACGAATACCTGGTAAATCAATAGATGATTTGTTTAGATTAGTAATCAATTTAATTAATTAATCAATCAATCAATCAATCAATCAATCAATCAATCAATCAATCAATCAATCAATCAATCAATCAATCAATCAATCATCAAGCAAGCAATCAAGTAAGCAAGCAAGCAATTGACCAATTATTGCAAACATTCATTATGCCTGATCATCATTTGTTTGCTCACTTAAATTACTCATCAATGTTGTCATATGCGTACATCCATCCATTTTTTCTTCCATCCATCTATTCACCTATCCATCCATCCATCTATCTATCTATCCATCCATCCATCAATCCATTCATCCATCTATCCACACAACTATGATAATTATGTACCTGTATATCTTTTGTTGTCTTCCTCATGTTTCCAAACAATGCTGTGGCCAGCTCCTTCTTCCGTCTCTCCTCTTCACTCTCCTCCGGGTGTGGAGAACGCATCGTTGTTGTACCTGTTGCCATGGCGGAGGTCATCTAGACATAGAGGAATACAACATGCAGTATATTATTAAGCCACTGCAGGTCATTTGATAATGGTATAACACACATTTTCCACTCCATACCTGCAATTTTAAAACTATGATTTCAACTTTCACCTTTTGCATTATTTTCGAAGTAACATATAAAATATCATATATGTTGATCAGTTAGTATTTTTAACTATACATAACGTAGTTAGAGCGTAAAATATGTAGAAATATGACATTGCATGTATATAATTGCTTGCACTTTCTGCCCTTGGTAACTGGTTCTGCAAAGTGGCTGATGACAAAATAGCGGGGTGGAATCACACACTGATTATTGTTCTGCAAAAAAGCTTGAAGCTTGCCCAGCGTGTGTGGCGATCATCCTGAATGGAACACTTGCAGCGTATCTTCAATTACCACTTTTACTTTATACCTGAACTGTAGGCTGGTGGGTTGCTTCTTTGACATTCTGTTCCATGCGGTCGGGAGATTTGCTCTCGCATTTCGGTGATGATTTCTTCCTGTTTCCGGCCTGCTTGGTGTACCCTGACTGACTCCAGACCTTTCTCACGCCTTCCAGTTTCAATCCGACTGGCCTGGAAGAAGATACAAACAACTTTAAATATTGAGAGAGAATGGTCAGTTATAATTTTCCATTTTGTTGGACAAAAAAATGGCATCTTGAAATCTGTCTTCAAATCTTGATTAACATCACAAATGTGTCTGTGAAGTGGAACCATTGAGTAATTTTTAGAAAAGGTTCTGGGCTTTCTTTCATTCTCCCTTTTCTTTCCTTTCTGAATGGTTCAACGTCAATTTTTTAAATGCATGACTTTTGGGGCTAGAGCTACCTGAATCTATTAGAAATTTGACAAGTTTTGAAAGTCCAATATTTCAGTATGTTTATTTATAAAAAAGTAAATGTAATAGGCAACAGTGACTGTCTTCTGGAAATGAATAATGAACAAACGAATGGAGTCAAGATTCCTGTTAAACCAAATGCCTTCAGGAACCTGGTGGGTCGTGTATTAACTCTATGGGAATTGCACAATCTCAGCTAGTAAGGAACAGGATAATATAATAAAAATGTTCTGCTCCTTTTTTAAGTTACACTCACCTTGCAAACTCCTCTGTCTCTGCGCTGTTTCCCGTTGCCCCGGAGCTAATGGATGCCTGAGGTGAGGACGATGCAGCAGTGACGATCTCTTGGTTGCTAGGCAACAAGGAACCAGAAGATCCTGTGGTTGTGAGCTGAGATGCTGAGGGGGAGGCGTAGGGCTTGAAGTTCAGACCAGCGAGGAATGGCCGCATCACTAAAGGGAAAAAACAAACAAACATATTTTGGTATTACATATTACATGTGCGATACAGTCTGAGAGAAATTTGCTTTATCTTTCTTTTATGGATCACTAAAGCTGAAACTGGTAGGATAAAAAGAACTGATTCATTAAGAGTACAAAGATAAGTTTTTGACATATTTCCTCAGAGATAATAATTCATTTATTTAGGATTGTTCCCAACAAAACATGGGCATAGGGTTATGGGGAATTCTTGTAACACCAAAATCACATTGTTATTCATGGATTCAAATCTAACTAAAATATTGAAGACAAAACATAATCTGTGAGTTCTATCCCTTTTACTTGCTAGGTCATAATCATAAGTTTGTATAACTCTAAAACACATCAAACTATTCATGCATCTAGATTTTTCCACTTACCTTCTGGACTGTTGTGCTTCTCAGCTGATCTCTGCTGTTTAGGCTTGTAGGGGGCTGTGCCTTGTTCAAGTGCATCTGAGACATACTCGTCCAGGAATGAGAGTGTCCAGTCATACTGATAAAACAAGATATGACAAATCTTTCTTTTAATTCTTCTAATAACAGAGCACAACCAAAATGTATATAATTTATGACAGTCTTCTTATGGTTGTAATTGATTATAGCAATTTGGAAATCTCTGCTATTTTGACCTGTAGGGGGCTAGGCCATCATTACAGTATCTAACACATACTTATGCCGGAAGAAGAGTATTCAGTCATACTGACAAAAGACAAGACAAGAAAATTGTTCCATATATTATTTTTTAATTAACAACCCCTCAAAATGTATGTAATAGATTGCAGTATGCTTATGATTATCAATGATTATTGCACATTAATAATCTCTGCTATTTTGTTTTTTTAGGGCACTGCGCCTTGTTCCTAGCATCTGAAACTCAACCAGGAATGAAAGGGTTGGATCCATTTATACTGATAACAGAACATTTAGTTATTGCGACCATCAAGATTAATTCCCAGCATCAATATACTTATAAACTGCAGGCCAAGTTTGATATGATTCAATCTTTGTAGTTTACATGGTTTACAGCAACTTGCTCAATATCAGAAATAAATTAGTACCTGTTGTGTTTTATCTGCCTGACCACCGCATAATGCTTTCAGAAGCTCAAGGTCGCCACAGAGGGTCTGAAGTTCAAAGGCTTTCTGTGAGATTGAGAGAAATAGAGAAAATTGGAACAAGTTAATCATTTCATCAATGTAACTTCAGTTATTGCAGAAGCAATATTACTTTGAAAATGGCTTATTTGAGTGAGTTTATCACAGTTCATTTTAACGGTCTATTTTAAGCAGTATCACAATTGATTATTGAAACAGGATCTACATAATCAACAGCTGGCAACAATTAGTGTAAATTCATAAAGGTAAGTAAACAAGAGAGTAATCGTTAATAATATTGCTAATGATATTCATTTGTCTCGCAATGTATGGTCAACAAGGAATCTAAAGATCACGACGTTTCGTGCGCCGCTGCAACACTTCGTCAGGTGATACAAATATGCTACAAGCAAGGGTATTTATACCCTACGGCAGGCGCAGTGCGCTTTTTCCTGCTTGAGCGAGAAAGCTCCTGATTGGCCAGTTAAGGACATGTCCTATTGGCCGACGAACACGGGTGTTCCACCAATCAGCGGGCCGCTGGATCGGCTCGTCTGTTGGACGGAAACAATAGCGTGCTTAGAGAGTAATAATGACAAAAGTAGAACCTACAAATCATTTTCGTTCACATCATACCTGTCGCACTTCTACATCACGGCACCTGACCATGGCTTCAACGGCATTATTGACCTCTTCCGTAACTAGTCCACTGCGACCGACCGCCTTCATTAGGGCAGATATCACTACACTCTTGGACTGCGATGATTCGTCTGTTTGTTGACTGGGTTTGGTGAGTAGACTACACAACAGGGCCAGCGTTTCTGAGTTGGGTATCGTTGAGTGCTCAGTGCATCCGTATTCCCCTAAAATCTGCCAAGAAGAAATATTTGTAGATATATAATATACTAGTGGCCAAGAACGACACTGTGCGTGCGCGCATAGGATCCTGTATACAGTAATCGTTGGCGCTCTGAGTCTTTCCGATATGATTGTGAGAGCGCAACGCCACAAACAATGGAGATATATCAATAGATTGTTAATGATAGGAGTGGGACGTGTATACAATTATATACTGTTGAGTGTGCCTCACGGCTGCCAGAATGCATTCCTCCTATGGAAGTAGAAATTGCATGTCATGGCTAGGTCACACATACGCGACGCTCGGCCTGCGCATTGAACATTTGAAAATAAGATCAGTGCGTCGTTGCGCGTGAAACTTTTGTCAAGGTTCGGTCACACATACGCGTATTAATTTAAAAATGGAAAATAAGATCAGCTAGGTGTGTGCTAGGAGTTCGCTAGACCTCAGCCCCCGAACATACAACATATACCCAGCATGTACTCCATAGTGTGTCTGGTGTTGGTCCAGCACGCTCTGTGCGTATCTGGCATCCTTACGCACACAACGAATGCATAGCATTGGTCAAGCACGCTAGACTTTCGAGTAACGAATGCTGACCTACACCTTACGAACGACAACACACTGGTCAACATTGCTAGTTTTTCAGTGCTTGGGTCATGCCCCGTGTGTACTACACATGGGGATTGATTGTGAGCATGCCTGGTGACTGGGGTAATAATATCTTGTAAAGCCCAGCGAGATGATCGAGTGCTTTTATACTGAGATAAGCTAAAAGGGAGAAAGGAGAATCATTACTGTTAAAATGAATAATACTCCTGTATTTAGACAATTAATTTTGATGTTACAAACTAGAGAAGGATAAATGTCATACAAATTCAACGCAATCATAAAGTATACATAATTTACATCTTGGATAATACTAGAGATAATATTCATTGTAATGTCTTGAATATAATCAAATTATGATTATTATATGAAATTATATGAAAAAGAATGTACATGTACATTTTATTCTAGAAAGAAACAAAGGGACAATCAAATATCTCCCTTTTCTCTCAGGAAAAAAAAATGCAAGAAAGATAATAAAATGGTTCAACTTACCCATGCAACAAGTTCCATGGTATTGTTCGAGAGAGTTGGTTGGTTGGCAAGAGATAGAGCTTTCTGTACAAGGTACGACTGGAGGCGGGTATCTTTGGTTTCTAGAAAGATAATAATACATAAGCGCTTAAAGGGACTTAGTAACATTGTCCAAATCCTCAAAATAAAATTTTAATTCTAGTGGTTCCTTTATACCTTGTTGCATTCGTATTAACAATAAAATCATGGGACAGCTTTCGGTTTTTCAAATTTCCCTTTCATTACAAAGATATGTATGATTGAAGTATTCAGATAAGAAAATCTCCGGGCGAGATTTTCATCCCTGTACAAAGTGAATGCAGTGAGTTGGTGAATATCACCCAATATCACTTTGCATTTTCGCTCATTACTTGGCCATACATTGTCCATTTGACTTGAAATGTTCACACAATACCCTGTGGACATATGAGATAACAACAATATACATTGCATCAACCATTCATCAGTTTTTGCACATCTCAACAAAGTTACTAGATCCCTTTAATACTGGTGTTTCTAAGCACGATTCAAACAGTAACTAATACTTATGTGTGACGCCTGAAGAAAAAAGAAAGAAAATACCAATACCGATATTTAAAGTATAAACACTACTAAGAACAAAAATTTAATTTATAACTACGAAATAAAAAGATGAAAAAGAAATTGTATAAGAAGTAAAGAATGTACATATACTTTAATGCACCTGCAACTTGACACTTTATTTATAATCACAAAGATTAAGATCACATTTGTAGGCCTCCGCAATGAAGTGGTCGGAGGCATTATGTTTTCAGGTTGTCCATACTGAACTGGTCATATTTTGAGGTCATGAGGTCAAAGGTAAAAGGGCTCATTATATACAGAAAATTATCTTGTAATCGCAATATCTTGAGAACCAGTTGATGGATAACCATCAAAATTGGTTACTATATCTTGTAGGGTCTTGAGGTCAAAGGTAAAATGTCACAGGAATCATTTTTAAAAATTCATTCACCCTTGGCCTATTGGAACCTGGTGGACTATACATTGCATCACTGAGCAAATCAATGTCTATACATAACAAAGCAGTTTAACTGATGACACATATCCTTACCATTTTGTACTGCAATGATGAGTTTATTGATGGTATCGGCCGGCACACCCTGGTCCCCAACGGATGACAGTATCTTAGTGACTGTGTCCACGTACCACCTGACCGATGGGTGGAATGTAAGAACTGGTCAAGGAAACATTGGTATGTCTAGTATCTTTTGACTATTGATTGTTACCAGAGTCAATTCATTGAAGGTTTTCTAACATCGATATTTCTTTTTTGTATACATGCATCAACATAGTATAATTAAAAACAATTGGCAATACAAATTATACAATATAACAATACATCATAAACAGATGCAATTTATGACAAATGTATATTGTATACTGTCCAGTATTTACTTTCAGATCACACAAATGTGTATTGTTTGTGGCATTAAATTGACAATTAAAGGTTACTGCCTGGAAAGATACACTAGATTTCAATCAAAATAATTATTTAGGGGCCAGACAAAAATCCAGTATTGACATAATAATATATCATATTTCTAATGTCATTTTAAAAAGTTGATTATTACTGGTCCTTTCTTTATCACAATGATAATTCTTTATAAATACTGTGCTTTGTATAAATTAAAAGGATATTAATTAGGAACGTACTCGCTCATGCGAGATAGCGCTTTGGAGCCGACCGTACAGTATAAAACACGCTTGTTTATAACATATTCTATCACACCTGACGAAGTGTTGCAGCGGCGCACGAAACGTTGTGATCTTTTAGATTCCTTGTTGACCATACATTGCGAAACAAACGAATATCACTAGCGATATTATTTCCGATACTATATCCGCAATGAGTAATATATTTAGTATTAAAAGGATATTGCTGAGCAAGGCGGACAATCTTGTGACTGTGACTCTTCTTGCCATTATCATCCTCACTGGTTGTTTCCATACAGTCCAGGAGCTTCTCTGTGATTGCCTTAATGTTGTCTCTATTGCACATCTGGTATAGGAGATTTAGCGTCTGTAGGAAAATAGCATAAACATAATTTTTGTATAATAATAGGTAGCACTTACAGTATAAATTCTCAAAATTAGCACAGGCCCAGTGATTCAGGACCACTACATATTTAGCTCGGGCCACCAAAATTGATTGATGCTCATTTTTACTGGCCCAAATGAGCAACCAAATATAAACATACATTAATTGTGTAATGTTTTTCTTTGTTGGGCTACCAAATTCAGGTTGCAGGCCCCTATAGAATAAAAAAAAAAGTTGTTTGTACTTGCCTGACTGGCCCACAAGGCGAAGCATTTTATTTCTAGCACTGCAGTATATAACGCAACTAGTTATAGGTATTATAATGCTTTGTACATCAAATTTCAAATGCTGTAGAAACAACTAATATTACACTAGGGGGGTGTTTTGCAAAGATCATAAGTTGAACTTAAAGGACAATGAAACTATGGCTTTTGGCTACTATTATCATTTAGAGGGTGAACATACATTTAATTTGATACATGACTTGGCATTTCTGGCCTACTGGATCCCATGAAATCCTTCTGTGAACATAACCAAATTTTACTAATTGTTACGGCGGCAAAAGATGATGGGAGCGGCCATGTTCGTGTAATTACCCGACATGCTTCGCAAATTCTGACGACTGTGCGGATGGCCGAACAAAAAGATTTGCAGACTCATCAAAGCGTCTACAAGTATTCAAACAATGGTTTGGTCTGGTGAATGCAAGAATGCATCATTGATAGATCTCGGTAGTCCGCACAGACCTAACAATCGTGGCCTCCAGCATTCGCGTGAATAGTGGTCTACCCGATAGTGTTTGCACATATTTCTTCCAAAGCAGAAAGTCGGGGTAATGTTATGCAAAATAAACAAGCATATTACGATGTATAAAGTAGGATAAACTCTATTCTAGAGTTGCATTGGCCTTTAACTCTAAAGTTGGACCTAACTTAATGCTCCTTAATCTAGTAGTGACCAGGGTAACTTACAGCCTTCCTTATGGTGACATCATCATCCTCCAAACACTCCACCACCGTCATCTGATGTTCCACTGAACACTCTGGATACACTCTGTGTATTGCACCGAGCGCTTTTAAACCTACAGTAGGAATAAGAACACTTTTAAACAGAGTGCTTTTAAAGCTACTGTAGAAATAAGAAAATTCATGATAAGAATGCTTTTAAACCTACACTAAGAATAAGACAAATTTTAATTTTAAACGCTGATTTTAAACCAATAAAATGGAATGAGAACATTATTTTTTATATTCTTGAGTGATTTTGACCCTACCTTTCTAAACCTATAATAGAAAAAGGAACATATATGTATTTATATATATGCAGGGCTTGGAATGAATACACTGGCCTGCTGGCACTAGGACATACAATAACAAGTATGGTGCATCAACATTTCATAACTGACATATTATATCACTGACTTGATTAGGCAACCAAGTAGTACAGGTTTTGTAATGTATATTCTTTTTTTTCTTTCGCTGATTGGTTGAGCACGCCATTGTTTCCGCCCAACAGGCGAACCGAGCCAGCAGCCCGCTGATTGGTTGAGCACCCGTGTGCGTCGGCCAATAGGCCTTGTCCGTTATTGACCAATTAGGAGCGTACTCGCTCATGCGGGATAGCCATTGCGCCTACCGCAGGGTATACATTCCCTTGCTTACAGTATTTGTATCACCTGACGAAGTGTTGCAGCGGCGCACGAAACGTCGTGATCTTTTAGATTCCTTGTTGACCATACATTGCGAGACAAACGAATATCACTAGCGATATTATTTCCGATATATTCTTTTTCTTTGGTCTTTGGTACCCAAATAATAACACCACTGACAATCTATTGTTTAAGTGACATAGTGATGGTTCTGCACAACTTGCCCTTTGATTGGGGAGTTTAAAAAAGTGGGTTGCAACTGGCCAATTGCCTCCGTAACAACAGCTAGGGAACATATTTCTTGCTTGCCTGACATTGTTGAAATCATTACCCATGGTAATAAATAGCCACAACATCACATTTTTGGAACTCTACTAACGCTGCAAATGTAAATTTTAAATAAGTGTGATTGTTAACCCTTTGCCTATGCCAGCTACCTGGTGGGCTCTGTATTTACTTTACGGTGATTGCAGAATCTAGTAGGGTACAGGTCAGACAGAACAAGATAAATTGCTTATGATTTCAAAAATTGACTTGAGGTTTTTTGTGTGTGCGTTTTGAGAAATCTCGCCAAAAAAGGGATTTTGAAAGTTGACTTACCTATATACCTGAGGTTGTTTGTGCGCGTTTTGAGAAATATGGCCAAGAAGGAAGCGGCCTTCTTCAGCAAGCTTGGATGAGGGTGGATCTTGGATATTGTCATGATACACTCATACTGCACACCTGGAGAAACAAACAAGCAAGGGATCTAGTAACTTTGTTGGCAAGTGCAAAAAGTGATGAGTGATTAATAAAATGTGTATTGGAGTGATCTGATATGTCCACAAAGTAATGTGTGAAAATTTCATGTTAATTGGATGTTTTTTTGGCTGAGATATGAGCAAAAATGCGAAGTGATATTCACTAACTCATTGTACTTACTTTGTATATGGCATGAAATTATCCTGTAGACAATTTCATATCTGAACACTTCAATCATAAATATCTTTTGAACGAAATGGAAATTTGAAGAAAAAAAACCTGTCCTGTGCTTTTATTGTTAATATGAATATGATAAGATATGAGAGAACCACTAGAGTTCCAAGTAAGTTTTGTGGATTTGGACAATATAATGGTAGAGTCATGTACTACACTCATGTCTGTCATGAGCGGAGAATCAATTTGATCGATCTATCAATCAATCAATCAATTACTCAACCCCCCCCCCCCTCGCCTCCTGACCATTATAAACATTGTAAAGTGACACTTTCCAGATAGAAGTATACAACATTATTAATTTGTATTTATAAATGTTGACAATTAAGAAAGTGTGATCAGCAGATTCAATCTAACTGAAACCATAAATACACATAGAAACAGGCTCATAAAAAATGACTGAAACAGCCTATGTACACAAAATAAAAAGATAAATACCGGTAGATAAATCATACTAAATGTAGACTAGATGGATCTTCGACTGCACGCAGTCGAAATGAATGCCTCCGCCATGAGGCCTGTGACCTTTGACTTCATGACCCCCCCCCCCAAATCTTATCAGTTCATAAGCTCCTCAAGAAGATCCATACATGTACCAAGTTTGGTGGAAATCTGTCAAGTTATTCTTGAGAAATCGCAAAAAACGAGAACGGGACGGACGCACGGACTGACGGACAACCCAAAGTAGCAAAAGTCTTACCACATGATATCAATGCCACAGTGTTGGTGGAATCTAGCACCTCTTCTAGCACATCATACATCAGCTGACTCAACCTGCAACCAGAACATATAAATCAACATTCAAAATTCATTTCAATGAAAGTTAGTGTTTTTTTCCTCGTAGAATATCATTTCTTGTCCACTCTTTTTAGATTTTCAATAATCTAATAAACAACAATTTTCCATGCTATTGGGTAGGCTACCACTGTTTTGAAGAAAAATGATTGATGTGTTGGTTGAATGAGTCAGTGCTTTTGTGTGCTGTTGTTCACTGAACGCTTAGTTGGTTTGCAAATTCTTAATACAATATTACTGATTCCTTTCATGATAATAGCAATTGATAGTGATATCAATTCAACATACTAATTAACAGATAAAAAGAATACATCATTTGTGAAAAATCAAGCACTCCTTCGTTAGTAATATTTTTACACTAATTAACAGAAAAAAAGAAAGTAGCAATTATTTCTCACTTTGTGTTGTTGGCACCAAGTCTGGCCAGCATGTTCAGAATCTGAATCTGCATCCACGGAGCAGGGACGCCACGGAATTCAAACTCGGCTGTGAGTTTTCTCTGGACCACCTGGCTCAGAATGGCTGTGAGAGGGCGCACCAATGATTTGTTCTGTTGATCATGAAATGTGGCATTATTTAAAGTAAGAATTTGTTTCTAAAATAAAAACAATTATTCAAGAGAAATGTTTCCATGTGACCGGCTACAGCAAAAACTATAGTAAAAATAAAAATGTAGATTTTCATACCATTACAAAGACCTCATCACAAGCTTTCATTTGAAGCTAACTAATTGGTCAATAATTGGCGAAGATATGATTGTTTCAATTTTACAATCATAGCTCCTTTACACACATTGTGTGAACTTAACATGCCCTTTTCTTCAAAACATTAATTACCGACAAGTGCCGGGTTTTGCAATAGCCGGTCACATATACTATTTGCTTGACAATATTCTAGTTATCTAACGAGGCTCCGATGATGCAAATGACAAAATTCAATGAATTCCAAGATAAAGATAATACATGCATTCTAAATAACTCCCAGCAAATTTGTGGTTACACTTTAATAAGTAAAGATCCTTCTATACATTGTAAAATTGTATCTAATGAGAGACAAGTTCACTTTAACATCTTCTCCATAGTCGACTCTTGCCAAAGAAAACTTCTCCAGGGCTTAAGTTTAGAAGATGTGCAAATTGCCCGGGTGTAAACTGCCTGGTTCTAACTGCTAGGAGTGTGTTAAAGATCTGCAATGCAGGATTCATGACCATTCTGATTGTACAAAGCACTCTGATGTGTATTGCGGAATGTTCCAAGACAAGTAAAATCTTATATTTGTAGTAAGTCAAAGATTACTAATTTAACAGCAGATCTTGTGTCAATTGCTCCATACTTACAGCTATGAAAGTGTTGAAGATGTGCAATGTAGCATTCATGACACCGGGGGCTCGGTTTCACAACACATCATTGTGCATTGTGCAATATTCCACACAACAATTCTACCATTTGCTGTATGTCAAAAATACTAATTTAATAGCTGATTTTGTGTCAATTGCTCCGGACTTGAGCGTGCTATGAGGGTGTTGAAGATGTGCAATGCGGTATTCACGACCCCTGGGGACCTGGCACACAAAGTACCATGGAATTGTTTTGTGTCAACTTCTCCGTACTTACCCCTATGAGTGTGTTGAAGATGTGCAATGCGGCATTCATGACCCCGGGGGCCCGGTCGCACAAAGCACCCTGGAACTGTTCCCCCATCTGAGACATGAACTGGGGAGACCTGAGCAGGAAACTGTGTAGCGCCAGCACTGCTTTCTTCCGCACAACCTCCCTGTGGAAATAACATTCAAGTCAGTATTAAGGAGCCTCAGCTTTCATTCCTTGCTGGATCAAAACCAATAGCAATCCCCCTTCTGAGAAATAGTTTTTGTTAGTATTTTGTTTTTCTATCTGCAAGTAACATATAGTGAGTGTATCTCACTGACTTGCAATAGCTGTAACAACCTTTGGGTTTATCACAAAAGGAAATATTCAAGATCATAGAGTTTGTTACCGCCTACAGGCTGTTAGTAAAAATCATCTAGGATTATGGTTTCAGTTATTGTGATACATACTCATGCTAACTAAAAAGGAAAATCAGCTGGCTGCAGGCTGTTAGTCCCACGCATACATCCAGGATGTTGGTTTAGTATTTTATAAGGTGTTTATTTTGATTATGATTATTATGATTATATTTTATAGTATTGACACCTGGAGAATAACAATAATTAAACAATTTACTGAGGTTGTTGCAGTTTCTTCTCTACACGTTGGAGAATGGCTGGTATCATCTAAGATCATGCTGTTAGTCCTACGCATACATCCAGGATGTTGGTTATAGTTATTATGAAACATATTGGCACTATATTATGATAACTAGTGGAATTATCAATAATAAACAACTTACTGAGGGTGTTGTAGTTTCTCCTCCACAAGTGGGAGAATAGCTGGTATCATTTCAGGACCTATCAGCTGGCTGCAGGCTGTTAGTCCCACGCATACATCCAGGATGTTGGTGCTTCGCAGATCTCTCTGTATTGTGTTGACTAAGAGTAGCACCAGCTCGTGTTGCGGATGAAGAAAGAGGCACACTGCTAGGTATCCTGTAAATTTAAATACAATCATGGTTAAAATATCTAGGAATTATTTGTTTGATTTTAGAACTGGGAAGTTGTAAACGATCATGTTTATTAAAATACAATCGCATCAGGTGATTATGTACATTCTCTTCAGTGACACACATGTTTTTCCTGAAAATTTGATCTATTTAGAATGTTGTATTACAGAGAATTCATGCTAACAGAGCTCAAGTTTAAAGCAATTTTGATAGGCATTGGTAACTAGAAAATATACACTTTGTGCACATTAATGTGGAAATATGTTTATTAACCTGTAATACTGTATTTATATTGTCATTTGTCAATAATACAAACAATTGAAACTAGATAAATAGATATAGATTTGTAATCTCATCTGAGAGTACTGTACTCGAGATTCTCAATTAACTCAACTATGCACTGATCTAAACAATGCTCAGGCTAGCATCTATGGAGAATGCATGCAATATTACCATCAAATGGTGTTGGAGGAGTAAAGATATCAATTAAATTACAACTTACCAACTCTCTTGTTGAGAAGAGAGCCCTGCTGTGCCATCTTGAGTGCATGGATGTAGGCAAAGTTAGCCGTCTGGCCGAGCATCTCGCAGTACATCAACCGAACAAGGAATTCTTTGATCTTTTTCTGAAAATCAAATAAAGTATATCTCATATATACAATGTATGGTTCCAGATTATTTTTCCTAAATCACAAGGATGGCCTGTTAACATCTATAATATAAATGTACATGTACATTCAATATTGTCTTTCATCTTCTTTTATGCAAAAATTGTTTAATTTCTTCAATTTTCCACAGTTAGCCTGAAAAATAATTTAAGGGGGTAAATGTTATTACATGCTGAAAGTGATGGTGTAAAAGGATTAATGAAATAGGATTTATGTAAAGGACTTGGAATATGATGGTTAATAAGCACTTTATTATATTATCAGAGAGGGGTAAAAAAAGGGTACAATACCAGTACAGACTGAGTAATTACTAACCATTCACGACTGGTCCTGAAATACTCAGGCTAGGGTCTATGATCACCATCTTCTGGGAGTTACACCAACATTTAAAAGATTTTGTTTGTTACATATTTTTTGTTGGAAGTCGCTAAGGTGGTTTTGGTGGGGTTTATAATTTATAATTTATTAAAGGAGGAAGAGGCGGGGGGGGGGGGATGGGGAGTTGGATTGATTTTTGTTTTCTTTTTTGGGGGGGTGATGGGTTTTTTGTGGAGCAAGAGGCACAAGAGGGTTGTTGATTATGCTATATATACCTGTGAGATATCTGGCTGAGCAAGGTTCTGCTTGATAAGCTCCAGCTCTTTCTCTACAATCCGATCCTCTTCCTGCATAGGGAAAACAAAACTAATGAACGAGACCCTTGCAATTTGTTCATTCATTGATCCTATATAATTTAAGTGATACTTTTACTACATAGTTGGACCAGTACTCATACATTTGAGAAGAGTTGAAGAGACCAAGCGCTCATATTGACATTTATTGAATCATGCTGTGATTCAGTATTTACTTGTTGTTGATGTATACAGAGGGAAAATAGAATTCTGTTTTAAGGGGCTCCTTTTCAGACATCAAAAATACACATTTCAATTTATTTTGCATTGTACAATATATGAGAAATTACAGTTTTTCTAAACTATAAGTTTGTCAGCTTTTTACATGGTATCGTTTCTTGTGTTGTCCATAATTAAGAGTTTGATAAAGATTCTGAACACTAGAATCAAAAGCGTTGGCCTCCTTAGATATTATTATATTTTAAATTAGACAAGGGAACAAATTTGTAAAAACATACTGCTCTTGAGTTGGCCCTTCGTATGGCCCGGATGAGACTGTAGAAGCCACTGGAAATGGCCGTATTCCTGGGACCAACTTGGTTCATCATGAAACCTGAGACGGATAGAGCCTTCTCCATCTTAATTCAGCCTGAACAAAAAAGTGAAAAAGAAATAGAAAAAAAAAAAATGTAAGGCCTATCATCTATGACCAGTATACAGGTCTTTCTTTCTCTGGATTTTACCAAATTAATTTTGACAAGTATTGCTTCAACTGTGCAATATTCCTATTAAACTACAGACAGTTGGAAAAGACGGAGACCTATTTATCTATGTATTTATTATACAATTTTCTAATTTGTTAAATTTGTTAAATTATACAGGTCTTCAAAAACTGTCATTTGAGTTCCCATTTTTTTTGCTGCTCTGTCTTTTTAGGCAAAACTCAGAAAGCATGCCGGTAAATTGCCACTTGGTCTACAACCATTTGGTCTACTAGAAAATTATGAATCTGGCGGCTTAATTATGATTATGATTATGGATTATGATTAGGGTTAGGGTTAGGGTAAGGGTTAGGGTTAGGGTTAGGGTTTTGGAGGCATCAGGTGGTAGACCAAATGGGAAGTAGACCAACTGAGATTAGACCAAGTGAACATAAACCAGCATGCCTGCATCATCGACTTTGGTTGTCGAAAACAAGCGGACTGCACAAAGTATCCCAATTCGAATACTATGAGAGTTTGCCGTATCTGAATGTATACAGATACTGTGTCTCATCGCTATGCATGAAATGCGCGGGGCTAAAACACAGTCATTCAGAGAGCAGCAACATTTTTAGAGGATCGAGACCAGAGACAGAACGCAGAAGGTACCATTTTAAAAGTCTTTGGTATGACCCGGTCTAGGTTCAAACCCGGGACCTCCTGTGCATGAGGCGAACACTCTAACCGCTAAGCCACCATGCCCAGTCTACATTGTCAACATTTGCAAAATAATTTGGACCATTTAGTTCCAGAAACATAATCATTTTTATGGCCAGTTATAATTGATTTTCCTGAAATTACGCTCAGAATTTAAAGCATGAATTTCTGTAGATCCACAAATCTAGCGAAATATTTTACTGTCGGCCTAGCTAGAAGGCAGACAGTAAAATGTTTCAGTAATAATGTCAAAGAGGCCATGCAAGCGCTAGATTTGTCAATCTAGAATTTCTGCAACCTGGCTTTACTGTACTGGGTCATGATGGCTGTACGATCCGAGAAGATAGTTCGAAATAATTTACAATTTAGAAGGCCAAATAATTTAAATTCATGACACAATTGAAAAAGGCAAAATTTCCATTTCTGAGACTGAGTTAGATCACACATAGCTACATTACAATAGTGTTGTGCGGAGATCAACCTCTTCCGCCTGCTGCACTATCCAACACAAAAACATTTTTTGTCAGCCAATTTCTCCTTCCATTTACCAGCAAATGCCGTCTATGTGATCCACAATTCATATCATTTGATAATAATTACCGACTCTATTGTTTTGAAGACCGAAAAATGTAAACAAAATAAAAAAATTCCCGTCTGTTTTCCTTACTGATGCGTCCTAAAACACAGCGTTCAACTGTTGAACGGTATGTGTGTACGAATGGGCGGTATGCTCATCTCCAGCAACGACAGATTTGTCGATATTATACCGAGTCTGACTCTGTCTCTGACCACACCTAGGTACATTACAATAGCGTTGTGTGGAGATCAACTTCTTCCGCCTGCTGCATTATCCAAAATGAAAACAATTTTTGTCGGCCGATTTCTCCTTCAATTTACCAGCAAATGCAAAAAAACTTTCGTTTATGTGATCCACAATTCATATACTTTGATAATAATAACCGACTCTGTTGTTTTGAAGACCGCAAAATGTAGAAAAAGATGATTAATTCCCGTCTGTTTTGCTTACCGATGCGTCCTAACACATAGCGTTCAACTGATGATCGGTACAGTGTACGAATGGGCAGTATGCTAATCTCCCGTGTATTAGCGTATATTGCGTGTAAATGGTCCACCCGAGTGGACCATGTTTACTCCGGGGTGGGGGGTCTGTCCTCATTGAAAGGGGGGTATCATGCGTGACCAAGAAAACGAGTAATTAGGGTGGTTTTTTACAATCAGGCGAGATACTGGAGTATCTCGAATAGGGTCTCAAAATCACCCAAAATCAGGAAAAAGGGTATCTTTTTTAGGCTGATGAATTACTCGTTTAGGGTCTCAAAAAGATGAATTACTCGTTTAGGGTCTCAAAAACTCAGCTTACTTGCTTAGGGTATCAACAATAGTTATCACTTGCTTTTAATAGGGGTTTACAAAAAAAAGATTACTTGCTTAGGGTATCAAATATAGTTATGACTTGCTTAGGGGTTTACACAAAATTGATTACTTGCTTAATTAGGGTATCAAAAATACTTGCTTAGGCTAGGGGTTTACAAAAAATTGATTACTTGCTTAGCCAGGGTATCAAATTACCGATAATCATACTTACTTAGGAAGTTAGGGTAGTCCAAGAAGACTAAAGGTAGAGACATTTACATTAACATTTGGACGTTTAAAAAAAAAACGTCCAAATGTTAATGTAAATGTCTCTACCTTTAGTCTTCTTGGACTAAGTTAGGGTGTATTTTTTGCACCACGCAAATACTCGTTTAGGGTGCTTTTGGCAAGTCCCTCTTCACGCATGATACCCCCCTTTCTATGAGGACAGACCCCCCCCCCCCCCCGGGTGTACTTTGTAGATGTGTCTCTGACAATGACATTTCTACTAAAAATTTCAAATTTCAGTGTAGACTATAAATTATTAATATTATACTAATGTCTTTAATGAAATGTGCAAATTGTAACTTGTTGCAAGGACGTAGAAAAAATCATTATAAATCCCATAACTGTAAGAGTAAAAACTAAAAGAACATCGTACAAGGGTCAAGGTAGTATTCAAGTTATTTAGTGTTCTTCTAATTCTATTTCAGCAAACTAATATAATTGCACAACTGTTAAAAGCGCACATAAAAAATAGTATGTGGGACCGTACAAACGTTGCCGATCACTATTTCCCATCAATTTCTTGACGGTTTTATACATTTCAGCACATCTCAGACACAAATTTTACACGGCAAAATGAATTTTGAATCCACAATATTTACCTAACTGATTATTGGCGTCGAAGAATGTGTAAAACTGTTGCTTCAGTCATATCTTTCGAAGTTTCGATTGCCACTTTCAGCTCCAAAACAAAAACAGTTGATTTGCCTTTATTTGGTCGAATTGTTGCAGGTCGCCCTTTCGCGGTATTTTCATGGACAATGTAACACAACATCGCCATCGCACACTACATTGCAATGAAATAATAAATGTCTTATTTCATTATTTGAATATAAGTTTATGGCCTTTAAATATGCATGCCATTATCTGGTCAATGTATTGATCTAGAGTCCATTTACAACGTTCAGATCATCATACTCTCGTTTATTTCGTAAGAAAGGGTTTATGGTATCCTTTCGACAAGGCCTCAAGTCTGAATGTCAGAAAACGACTGGCGAAGAATAGTCGAGTGTTTCACAAAGATCCTAAGTTGAATTTATCTTTAGGTAGTTTCTTTGATTTTTTCTTTTAACAGTTCTTTTAAAAGACCTAAAAAGCCCTAAAATGTTGATTCAAATCATTGATATTTTTTATTAACAAGGTGAGTTCATGGTCTAGATGCAACATTTCTGAAAAGTCTGAAATTGTGTTGTTTTGCTTTCGAATATATTGTATTCCAAAGTTAGGTCCAACCACTGGCGTACTGGTGGGGGGGGGGGGGGGGGGGGGGGCTTGGGGGGGGGGGGGGGGGGGGGCGCTTGCCCCCCCCCCCCCCCAAATAAATCTAAATCATGGCTTTTATCTAATTCGATAACAGTGATGGAAAGAAAAGAGTATTTCTTTAGACAAGAAAACTCAGATTTTACTTCATGTCAAGTCAAATTTCCTTCCCAAGTATGCACCAGATTGCATAATTTCAACTAAAACATTGCAAAAGCACCTTTACCGTGCACCCACCTACCATCACACCCTCCCATCACCCTTCCACCTCTCGGTTATCGTTTCGCTCCCTAGGGAATCGGTCTTGTATACGTCTGGAATAGTGTTCATGTTGTTTTGTCATAAAATAATGCTTTTTGATGCACTGTTTGAACTGAATATGTCACTTTGCGAATATTATTTTGGGGGTGCATTTTTGTTTTCTCTTCATGAATCAATCATAACCTCTTCTGGCTAAGAATCATGACGATGATGACGCACTAACGCACATTATAGTACATGTCGTCAAGTCAGAATTTCCTTTCCAGGTATGCACCAGATTGCACAGTTTCAAGTCCAAAAATGCAAAAGCTCCCTACCGTGGGAGGGGGGACACCCCCCTCCCACACCCTCCCCCCGCTCAGTCGCTTCGCTCCTTCGGGCTTGGTCGCTTCGCTCTCTCGCAATATCCGGTGTTGATGCGGATTTTGTTTAGCCCCCAAAAAGTTTTTGGTCATTACGCCACTGGGTTTCAACTAATTAGAGTTAACTTGGATTCTTGTGAAACCACTCCAAGCAGTCTTGGCTGCCGGCTAGCTGAACGTGATGTGTTTAGTCGCGTTCGCAGTTGTCCTCCATGTATTAACTCACGACGCGATGCCGCCTTGTCGAAAGGCTATAGCTGTGTGGGACTAAGAGGAGGGGGCAACATATTGATCGAATCGATTAAAGAGAACCTGGAACTCGAACAGTTTTCTT
Organism: Echinarachnius parma; assembly: GCA_037951105.1. Taxonomy (NCBI): domain Eukaryota; kingdom Metazoa; phylum Echinodermata; class Echinoidea; order Clypeasteroida; family Echinarachniidae; genus Echinarachnius; species Echinarachnius parma. The sequence continues at coordinate 38,270 of JBAMJV010005808.1, forward strand.
TCAAGTGGTCTGCTCAGGGCATCTTGGAAATGTTGGATACCGACTATCCCTATGCGCGACTTGTTTGGACATACAAGAATAAAATATAGATCTCGGCATCCGATCGATAATCCACATACGCCATAATATATTTTGGAGCACACAATTCTGGGTTGAGAAATACTGGGCCACTTCCGACCATTCGCCGAATTTTAAACCCCCATGGCAATCTTGTAAATGTCTTCAACTTCATGGATCCGCATCTAGGGCGTTATCTCAGACATTAAAAAGATATAAAATACGACACCATCCGTGAAATAATTTGCCCGCAAAATAGTTTGCGTCAGTTTAAAATGCTGAGGCCATTTGATGTGAACCATTGGGATAGAAACAAAATCATTTCTTATTTCAAGATGGCGGTGGTGGAAGATGCCGCAGCGAAGCTTCTCTCGTGTTTATTTTCGTAGCAGTTTTCGTCCAGAAGTCATGTCAACAGGTAATCAACAAATGTTTCAGATTACACATTTTATGACAAGAAAAGGACAATACCTAATTGTCTTATTTCTATTTAAGTTGTTGTTGATTTTAGTTTCAAACATCATCTAAAAAAATTATATGCTGCCGTAGTTGTGGCGTTTGTATCATTATTATCATTATCATTATTATCAGGCCATGATTTGTCAAGGGAGGTGCGTAATTTATACAAACGGGACCGAACCGATAGTGGCCGAGACCGAGACCACGGGTTGAGTCGTCTAAGCGAGGGAGGCGGGGGGGGGGGGGGGGCGGGGGTGGTTCGTCAAAAAGGCCCAAGACCAGCAGCAGCAGCAGCAGTAGTAGTAGTGTAGCCAGTAGTAGAAGTAGAGAAGTAGTAGTATTAGTGAATAGTAGTAGTAGTAGTAGTAGTAGTAGTAGTAGTAGTAGTTAGTAGTAGAAGTAGTAGTAGTAGTGAGTAGTAGTAGTAGTAGAGTAGTAGTAGTAGTAGTAGAGTAGTAGTAGTTAGTAGTAGCATTAGCAGTAGCAGTAGAGTAGTAGTAGTTGTAGAGTAGTAGTAGTAGTTGTAGTAGAGTAGTAGTAGTAGTAGTAGTAGATAGTGAGTAGTAGTAGTAGTAGAGTAGTAGTAGTAGTTAGTAGTAGTAGTAGTAGTAGTAGTATAGTAGTAGTAATAGTAATAGTAAATAGTATGTAGTAGTAGTGTAGTAGTAGTAGTAGTAGTAGTAGTAGTAGTAGTAGTATTAGTAGCAGTAGCAGTAGTTTAGTAGTAGTAAGTAGTTGTAGAAGAGTAGTGAGTAGTAGAGTAGTAGTAGTAGTAGTAGTAGTAGTAGTAGTAGTAGTAGTAGTAGTAGTAGAGTAGTAGTAGGTAGTAGTAGTAGTAGTTGTAGTAGTAGTAGAGTAGTAGTAGTAGTAGTAGTAATAGTAATAGTAGTAGTAGTAGTAGTAGTAGTAGTAGTAGATTAGTAGTAATAATAGCAGTAGCAGTAGTAGTGTAGTAGTAGTTGTAGAAGTAGTAGTTAGTAGTAGTAGTAAGTAGAAATGTAGTAGTAGTAGTAGTAGTAGTAGTAGTAGTAGTAGTAGTAGTAGTAGTAGAGTAGTAGTAGTAGTAGTAGGTAAGTAGTAGACTAAGTAGTAGTAGTAGTAGACTAGTAGTAGTAGTAGTAAGTAGTAGTAGTAGTAGTAGTAGTAGTAGTAGTAATAGTAGTATTAGTAGTAGTAGTAGTAGTAGTACTAGTAGTAGTAGTAGTAGTAGTAGTAGTAGTAGTAGTAGTAGTAGTAGTAGTAGTAGTAGTAGTAGTAGTAGTAATAGTAGTAGTAGTTAGTAGTAGTAGTAGTATTAGTAGTGTATAGTAGGTAGTAGTAGTAGTAGTAGTAGTAGTAGTAGTAGTAGTAGTAGTAATGTAGTAGTAGTAGTAGATAGTAGTAGTAGTAGGAGTAGTAATTTAGTAAGTAGTAGTAGTAGTTGTAGTAGTAGTAGTAGTAGTAGTAGTAGTAGTAGTAGTAGTAGTAGTAGTAGTAGTATGATATGCATAATCAGCTTTAAAGGATCTTAATATTTCTCTGTAGGCCTACCTTGTTGTTTGGATTATGGAAAGAGACGAATTAAATGGGTTTTGATTTGCCAACATAAGGTATAGATGTAGATGCATCTAATATCGAATAGAATAGCGTTCCGGAACGCTTTTCGTTACAATCATTATACAATATAATGGCCAGTAGGTAATCAACATTTTATATAAATTGTAGATTTTTCATTAGGTAAACGATCTTCATTTCTATTGAAAAAAACCCCACATCATTCAGACAAAAACAAATATAGATATATTGTTGATAATATTTGCTTCAATCCAACTTTTGTTGTTGTTGGAAAACCTTATTACTTTAGTTAATAAATCCATGACCCTACTTCCACCTTTACAATATTTCAGTGTGTCGGCCAGACGGAGCGCCGGGACCCGCCGGTAACGATGGTGACCAGGTCTCGGGCACGGGGGACACCTGTATGGACGTCATGGGTCTGTCCGCAACTGGAAACATTGCACATTCAACTGGGCGGACGGTCGGGACAGCGGACCTGTTTACGTGAGGGTAATTAAAATAATATAACGTGTTTCAGTGCCGAACCACACAGCCCCCACGGGCCCCTACCTTGACACATAACTTCATGAGCACGCTTTTTGACTATTTACAACTGATTAGGATTAAAGGGGGCAATACACATTCCTGGAAAATGTCCCCCACCTCCGCTTTGGGCGTAAATGGCACTTAATGCTGTATTCTACCAATGTGTATAAACGGGGACCCGGTAGGGGGAATGCTCTTCCCATGTCCATCCAGCCGCTGGAAGGAATGCTTCCAAGGGAGTGGAGATCGTGCACACACTGTGTGGCTGGTTTGCAACTATGACCAGGGTTATTTACTAGAGTAAAGGCTTAGAATAGCCTTTTCCACATTATTGAGTACTAGTATACTTTACAATATTTTTTGTATACAAAGGCGAATATTAAATTGGAACATCATGTACTTTGACTAGATTTTCCGGATCATTTTGAGTAGTGCAGGTGCCCGGCTTACTAGGCTCTGGTCATTTTGACTAGCTATTTTTTAGAGCGATAGTGTAGTAATTCAAGATGCTCTCTGTACGTATTATAGCAATCTATATTATCTGTTACAATAATTTCCCATTAATTTTTCTCAAATAGACTGTTCATTCAGAAAGAATCTGTCGACCACTGTCTCTGTACGCGGGCTTCGGCGGCTGCACACGGCTCACCGGTTGCCATGGCTGCTGCTGCCGCTGGTACAACACCTTCAATGGTGCCGAGTGCAGCTCCCCGCAGGTGATCGACGGACGGTGTACAGGCTCATTACACCAGGGGCGACCTGCACCGACACAGAACCATATCAGGTTGGCATCATGATGATGTTGACGCTGATGGTGATGGTGGTGGAGATGGTGATGGTGATGGTGATGGTGTGGTGATGGTGATGGTGATGGTGATGGTGATGGTGATGGTGATGGTGATGGTGATGGTGATCACCATATTTGTGGTGATGGTGATGGTGAAGGTCATGGGCGTCGATCACGGGGGGGGGGGGGATGGGGGATATATCCCCCCCCCCCAATATTTGAGGGGGGGGGGGTGGCCTGTATTATTATCTCCCCAATATTTGGGATTAAAATATTATAATAAAGGGACATTGCCCCCTATCATTCATTATGTGAAAGTTGATACAATTCAAACCACATCTTGAAGAGTGCTAAGCTAACAAAATCCAACATTTTCCAGGGGCTATGCCCCTGGACCCATATTATAGTAATTTGACCCGGTCCCCTGTACACGTATAATAGTTGTATTCGTGAACTCTCGCTATGCCCACTAAAATTAGCTTACTATATATCTAACTATTTAATATATAACTATTATTCCTATTTCAATCTAGACAACATCTTTAGTTCTGTATAGCAAAAGCCAAAAGCTTCCAGGGGCTGCGCCCCCTGGACCCCATTATAGTCATTTGGCCCGGTGTCCTACACACATATAATAGATTTATTCATGACCTCTCGATATGCCCACTCACAAATTAGCTAACTATATAGCTAACTATTTAATAGCTAACTATGTGACCTTTTTGAATCTGGACAACATCTTTAGTTCTGTATATCAAACATTCCAAAGCTTCCGGGGGCTGCGCCTCCTGGTCCCCCATTATAGTAATTTGACCCTGTCCCTGTTACACGTATAACATTAGTTTGATTGAGGAACCCTCGCCACTATGCCCACTTAAATTGAGCTAACTATTTAATAGCTAACTATATTTCCTATTTGAATCTGGACAACATCTTTAGTTCTGTATAGCAAAAGCCAAAAGCTTCCGGGGGCTACGCCCCCTGGACCCCCATAATATTAATTCGACCCTGTCCCCATTACACGTATAATAGTTTTATTCAGGAACTCTTATGCCCAGTGCCAATCGGAGTCCATTCAGGGTCCCATCAGGGTGCTTGCAATTTGTACTTTATAATTTTCAAATTTCTAAACAGCTAAATACAAAAGATTGTGCCCCCTATACCCCCACCCCTCTCCGGTGATAACATCCCTGCCACGCTGCTGGGTTGGTCGCTTTGCTCCCTCGCCGAAGATGGTCAAAATTACGCATCATCCCCCCCCCCCCCCCCCCAACGGCGAGAAGAAATCGACGCCCTTGGTGAAGGTGATGGTGATGGTGATGGTGATGGTGATGGGGATGGTGATGGTGATGGTGATGGTGATGGTGATGGTGATGGTGATGGTGGTGGGGGTGGTGGTGGTGTTATTGTTGTTGTTGGTGGCGGGGGTGACAGTGGAGAATGTATGCTAATAGGGTGGATAATGATGAAATTGAAGATGAGCTTGACGATGGTGGTGGTGGTGGTGGTGGTGGTATAGTGATGGTAATGGTGATGATGAAAAAGAAGATGCTGCTGCTGCTGCTGCTGATGATGGTGATGACGACGGTGAAGATGATGGTGATGATGATGATGATGATGATGATAATGATGATGATGAAGATGATTATGATGATGATGATTGTGGTGGTGGTGGTGGAATATATAGTAATGGTGGCTGGTGACGAAAGTGAAGATGATGACGGAAGTGGTCATGGTGGTGGTAGTGATGATAATGATGACGATATCAATTAAAATTATGACGAAGCTGACGTTGACGACTATGATGACGATGATGATGAAGACTATGGTGATGATGATGATGATGACTATGGTGATGATGATGATGATGATGATGATGATAATAATAATAATGATAATTCAATTCTTATGATAATATACTTACAATAAAGCCATTATTTTTAATGAACTATCGTTATAAAATAATAACACGATTTCTTAAATGTCATATGATATGCCTGACCTGAAAAGATGAATATTTTAGTGATCGATTTGGTTTCTTGATAATCTACCTTGGTAGGAATATGCGACAACATTGCAGCCGGCTCGGTGACGGTGGCACTCAACGTCGGGGCCTGCAGCGGGTACGGCTACTTCGACTGCTACACGGGCTGGAACAGCATCTCGCGAATCATCATCGAGGAGCTACCAGCCTCCCCGTACAGCTAGAGGGGGTATATACATTGGAGTGGCTACGATTGGGGGGGGGGGGGGCGTCTAGGCCCACCCCCGCCCCCCAATAAAATAAAGTAATTTGACAAAAACACTAAAACGAAGCATAAGAGAAAAATAAGTGAAACAATTAAGAAGTACATCAGGACTGACACCGATAATGTAAGTACCCCCCTCCCCCCAAAACAAATAAATAAATAAATAAAATAAAATAAATCAGTCCCACCACATTACGCCACTGGATGTAGGCTACACGGGGGTACACTGCCAACGGAAGATTGGCTAGTGGGCTGTAGTGCTTAACATAGATATTTCAATCGTACAAAATTACTACGAACTTATGCAAACACCCTTAGGAATGTCTGAGTTAAAAACTATGAATTAATAATCCGGTAGTTTGGTATCGATAAGTTACCAGCCCCTCTCCATACAGCTATAGGGGATGTGATAACCACCAACGAAGTGTCAAATAACAGGGAAGTGCGCAGTGTTTAGTAGTTCCATTCTTTAGTATAAATATACTAAACTTATATAACACACCCGAAAAATATAAATCAATAGATTGGTATGAATATATTATTATGTATTAATGATTATTAATTTGTTGTTGTATGTGTGCCTTGATTCTACAGAGTTATGTTTTCTCTCATCAGCGAAATATGATTGATTATCAATGTTGTACTATACATTAGATTGACTCGAGTCAATGAGTTGGAGTATACATTGACCGTATAAATAACTTTGATACGGTTGCTTGTGATTTTATTATATTAAACTACATTTAGGAGGGTTGTTTTAAATGATACAACTTTTGAAGAAATAGTAATTTGTATTTATCATGCTTGACACATTAATCATGTATTAGAAGATTCGTGACATTTCTATCATTTTGCTACATTACATTGGAATTAAAGAAACAATTGAACACACAATTTGTTTTAGTTTGTATAAGTTTGTATAAGATATTTCTCCATGTGTTAATTTCGAATGTAAAATATGCTTGCTAAATATATAATTTATAGTATTCTGATTTGTGTTCATCTTGACATATTTTGTACGCAGGAGAGATGTTTGAACCCATCTATTTGAACATCATGCAATCCGTAGTCCATAGTGTAGGGCCTATTATTTCGTATGAAGTTGTAATGTACAGTTGCCAATTGATTTGTATACATTTTGTACATTTTATTAAAACTATTAATTACATGACTATATAACACAGTCTCGTTTATAACCATTTCCTTTTTTGTGTTCAAATATATAATACAATTTGAAAGCATAACATGAAACTTGTGATTTGTAATCGTACCGAATATAACAAAATTAAATAACTTAATCACTGACATAGCAGCAGATTCAACAACAGCTCGGTTACATAATCCGCTTTTGTTAGTGCACGCTCAGATGACGTTTTAGGCAGTACCGTAGGAAAAGATGGCAGCCTCCAGTGCTCAGTCAAATCAGTTGATAGTGGTTTAATTTTTGTTTCTTTTCCATTATTAGTGATCATACCCAAGAAGAAAATATACGACTAGAAATGACACGAATACTACCACTTTTCAGTTACAGCAGGCGAACATTCCAGTGTTCCATTTCCCTTTAATGTATTAATTGACAACGAAGTGTTGCTGATGTTGGTGTTTCTGCTGTTGCGGTTGTTGTTGATGTTGTCGTTGTTGTTGTTGTTGTTGTTGTTAAAATCAAAATGGGCAGTTCCAACTTGAGTGATCCATTAACTTTGTACAATTTCAACCAAAGTCACTTCAGAGTTTCTCACTTCTCTTGTACCTGTACCTCACCTGTACCTGTAATTCTCGCATCTCATTCTCAAGAATGTTACAATGAAATTGATATATGTTTGAAGTCTCAAACGTTACTTTGGGGGGAAAATATAAAGTTAATGGATCACTTTAAGATGTACGCGATTATATGGAGCGCCGCACGCTTATCTCTCATTTCCGAAATAGGAAAGGAATTCAGCTGTTGAACTGAACAATACATGAGGGTCCTACGCCCCACCAGTAGTGGCGTACCCAGGATTTTTTCAAGGGGGGAGGGGGTTATTTTGTAAAATGTTCAAAGCCGAGACCAAGTACTTTCAAAAATTTCGAGACCGAGACCAAGACTATTGGTTGAGAATCCTCTCAGCGGGGGGGGGGGGGGGGGGGGGGGGGGGGAGGGTGGGGGGTATTCGTGGAAAATTTTCGAAGCCAAGACCGAGACCGGGATTCTTCACAAATTTTATTTGTCTGTTACCATTTCTTATATACATGTATGATTGTTGTAATAAAGTTATTCATTCATTCATTCATTCATTCATTCATTCATTCATTCATTCATTCATTCATTCATTCATTCATTCATTCATTCATTCATTCATTCATTCATTCATTCATTCACTCCTTCCTTCATTCATACATTTTTGTGTATTAAATTCGACACATTGAATTAATTGTTATTCATAGAATCTGTATTTATTTTAGCCCATTTATACCGGTTTAATTTGTTCCTTTATTTTTTAGAATGAGAGATGAGCATCGAGCATTCCATAACACTGGATACATTTTAAACCATGCATCAAACTTGGTGCGCACAATAGTTCGCGTCAAGAACACAGTACAGTATTGGTCAAACTAAAACTTATAAATCTCATTAAAAACGAACAGATTATTGAATGGTAAAAAACGTCTATTATGGTCTATACATCTAAGTAATGGTGCTGTTTTCATTATTTATACAAAAAACAAAAAAAAAACAGGTATATATGTTTTTTAATGTGTAGGATTGATAAAATAATGTAATTTTATTTAAAATAAAACGACACAAAAAGTCGTCTATCCTCACGACAATTTAGAAAATGATTTAGAAATCAAATTCCAAAACTATATGGTATCATTTTTCCGTTAGAGTTTTGCGCATCTTCTGATACAAAACTTTGCGCTATCATTTTAATATCATCTGTCACACACTAAAATGCAACAAAAGAGCAGTTTCCCATTCATGTCATACGACATTCATTTACCACGGTATTTTCACACAACGCTCATATTAGTGGATATATGAGATCACAGAAATACACGTTTTTATCATCCCTTGATCAGTTTTTGCAAATGGCAAAAATGTTACTAAATCCCTTTAAGTTATTAAGCAACACCAAAACACGTACCTCCCTCTTCCCCACACAATCAATAATATATTACCGTAATAACAATTCTTGATCGATAAACTTACAAAGCACCTCCTTGGCTGACAGTACCGAACTAACAATAGGATTTTTACGTAAATAAGGGGAGACAGTAGCGTAGTGTGATCGAACTTATTTTGGGGGAACCCAAATGATGGGGGGGGGGGGGGGCACACCCCTTATGTATTTCTTTGTGTTGACACAGATTTCCCCCTATGTTTTTTTATTATTGTTTTTGTCAAATTTTGGGGGAGCACGATGTACCCCCCCCCCCCCGTAGCTACACAACGGACGGGAAACATACAGTAGAATGAATAGACCCCCTATATGTAAATGGATAGCTATTCTAACAATCACTTCCAGAAATATTTTGAACACAACATCAAAATACTTCGGAAACGTTCGAACGATCACATCTTTATTTGTGTATTTGGGTAAGCATAAAGCATTACATTCATTTTACGAATTAGTGGCGTAGTGAGGGGGTGGGGGCTCCTGGACCCAGGCGCCCCCACCCCCCCCCTCAGGCCCGTCATTTATTTATGTTTGTGCTGCATGCTTGTTTTGATTGTTGGGCTTTGAATATCCAACATCCATAAGCTTCCGGGGGCGACTTACTCCGTCGCATGTTTGAGCCCCCCTTGAAGAATTGCAGGCTACACTGTAAACAAAAAAAATGTATTTTTACAGTAAAACAAATACAGATCAAACAAGCAAAGTACAAATACAGCGGATCTTATGTAAATTTGATATGGCTGTAGTAAAAATACAGCAAAACTTGTTGTGAATATGAAATACAGATGAAATCTGTATTTCTAAAGCAGCTAATGAGTAATCATACATAAAATTGTCATTTAACTACAATTTGTGTGTAAGTTTACACTTCAAGTTGTTTAACAAGGGTAATTTTACATCTTGTTGTTTTCCTACGGAACACCCATGTAAAAAAATAAGGGGGACATTGATTTTTACAGACATTTTCCTGTTTTAATGTGTTTTTTGCATTGATACTCAGTCATTCATTTTCACAGTATACCTACCTTATACCACTTCATGCTGAAGCTTAAAAACTGATATAATGTAATCAGAACAAATCGGGAAAAATGTACAGTTGTGATTTAAATCACAACTGTAATATTACAACTGTAATAATATTGCATATTATTGTAAGCGCTGTGATATTTGTGAATAACGTAGCTAAATGCCGAATAATAATAATGATAATAATAATTGTGACTTCATTGTCAGTTATTTCACTGTTTAACCATAACAGAGTAACCCAGGTATCCATAACTCATATGGCATAATTGCCACAGCAAGTGTAAACAGTACCGCTAGCATAGTGGTACGGACGTTTGACTTACGATCTTACTGGTCATGCTGGTGAGGGTTAAACTCTCGGGGAGGGTTTTTTAATTTATTTTTTAATTTATTCAACGTTTTCGTACTATTTTCTTTACATTCATTCTTGTGTACAACAACAAATACATGAAATGTTTGTAGGAAAAAATAACAAGAAACCTGTATTTTTACATCAGAATTTATGGCGACTCTGCTGACGCCAGATTTGCTGTAAAATTACAGATAATTTTTTTTTTACAGTGTACGCTATACTGTAAATAATATCCCTGTTATGGTAATTTCCCTTGTTTGTTTATTATACAACATACGCGTAAGTGCAGAAAATGTTGGTAAACCAATTTAACTTCTCATTTTAAAAATTATATATAATTATACACCTGTACACTTTTTAGAGGACTCCGGGGGAGGTGAGGATTATCGATTATCTTGGCAAATACTAAAGTTTAAGAGGATGGCTACATAATACTGTAGCAACCCCTCGAAGTCGGTTGTAAACATCACTCTATTCTTTTCCCCAAATGCCCTGCATTGATCAATTATGTCATTTTATTCACAATTCACCTTCTTTTATCAACCTATGCAAGTATCGTGACATAACTGCAAAGCGGGGGGTAACTTTCCCAAAGGGTAAAAGCGTGTAGAAACTACTTAACAACAAGGTTGTATCTCCTCAACAAAAGTTAGATCTTGATTTGCTTGAAAAGCAAACGGAGCGGTGTGAGTTGGAATACGCCACGAATTATCCCTGGTCGAAAACAATTTTATTTTGAAGGGAGGATGATGGCGATTTGTGCAAAAAATCAAGATTGGCCAACGATGGTATTGTCGTGGTTCTTTTTTCTGAGCATAATCATGGGTACTGATGCTTGGGGAGCGGTAAGTCCACTTCTAAACTTTATTGCGGAATATCTAATACGCAAACAAACGTCTGCAACACTCGCAACACTGCATATAAGCATTATTTTTGTTACAACTGTAAAAAAACAAATGACATTCAATGATTATGCATTGTCATTAAAAAATGATACATTTGATTTTACTATCGCATACTCCTATATGTCGATATTTTCATCGCAACACATCAAAATACGGCTCAAGAGGGGCTCCTTTTACGTGCGACAGTGCCGTTTGCCCTTATCATTTCTTTTTGCCAGCGAATGCCCCTTCCCTACTTTGGGTGTTTCAATTAATCACGATTATTGTAAAGGCGATTCGAACTTCAAAACTTATCTTTTGGCAAGGATGGAAAATAACCATTCATCTCCGGTATCGAAATAATTAACTTTGATGCCGTTGGCATTTTCAGTCATTTTCAGTGTAATTGTTTAGTCATATGTTTTATTATTGTCTACATAATAGACTGCGAAGATCAAATTGAAAAAAATCATGGTTTAATTTTAACAGCTGTATATACATTTCATTGGGTGGGTGCGTGTAACACTACTTCACACTTTCTTTCCCAGGCTTGTTCGAAAGGTCCCCCTGGGCCACCGGGCCCCGATGGACCCAAAGGGCCCGACGGAGACCCGGGAAGCGGGGAGCTGCTTAGATATAACAACTGGAAACAATGCGCCTGGTACTCCGCGAACGGGAATGACTATGATACAATCTATGTAAGAAAACAGTCATTTCTTCTTCTTCTTCTTCTTCTTCTTCTTCTTCTTCTTCTTCTTCTTCTTCTTCTTCTTCTTCTTTTCCCCCTTTCATCCGTCTTGTTTTCTATGTTCATCCCAATAATCATTTTTAAGTAGGCTATTGTATTCATATTTCTAAAAATGAAATTTGAAAAATGGTCATTATTATCGTTCGTTTATGAATAATGACGTTGTAACAATAACTCTTTTTGTGTTTAATTTATTTATATCGCCTATACAGTGTGGCCCCCCCCCCCCAAAAAAAAAAAACGGAACGGGGCACTTCCCAAAATAAAGTAACACAATGATTATGTTCATCGGATAGGGTGTCTTTTCCAATGAAAAACGATACCAAGAACAGTCATTTTGGTCGTGTAGTTTTCGTTTTAAGGCGCTGTGCGTGACACCATGTCCGGTTCCCATTTTTGTCAATTTTTACCAAGTCAGTATCTGATAAATCGCACTTACTCCCCGTCATAGCATCGAACAACGAGCAATACGCGCGCTATTGTTAGTGTGCATTCAGTTGTGTGCCGAGAGAATGGGCATAGTTGTTCGATACTATGACGAGCAGTAAGTCCGATTTATCACACACAATTTAAAAAAATGGGAACCTGACATGGTGTCACTCACAGCGCCTAAAACGCCAAAATTACTGTCCTTGGTATCGTTTTTCATTGGAAGAGACACCCTACCAGACGGACATAATCATTTTGGGAAGTGCCCCGTTCCGTTTTGGGGGGCCACCCTGTATAAAACCGTATCGATTAATTACATACATATTTTTGTTAAGACCATGTCAATCTTTTGCAAGCCAAGTTTAAGAATTTGAGAAATTCTTGTCTTGTATAAAATAAAATGTCATGTTATGACAGTTTATTTTTATGTACGAAATTGTTTATTGTGAGACATGCAGGAATAAAATAAATAAATAAATAAATAAATAAAAAAATTGATATTAGCCGAAATGTAGTGCGTTGAAGAGATGATTTCTTCACATTTTTCATAATTATTCGGGTTCTTGTATTCGTAGAATGCAAATTACAGGGTTGTTCGAACTAATTTCGAACGAATGTTATGTGGGTGTTATATTCATCCTCATCCGCCTATACTGGAAACTGTTCAGATGATTTATACATCGCGATTAAATCGCGATTACCGCGTTATACGAACGTCATGTAATTGTATGATTATACGTATACTAATAGTATTCATTTCATGAAAAAATACATCTCTTCAGTCATCTTGTTATCACATACCTTGTACTTTTAGACGTGCACTTTCACGAAGCGGTACAGCGACTCGGCCCTGTATGTGTACTACGGCGGCAACCTCCGGTTGTATGGCTGCAGCGGCTGCTGCAAGAGATGGTACTTCACGTTCAACGACAACGAGTGCTCTCCCGTGACCATCGACGGAACCGTCTATCAGGCAAACACGTACTACATGAATCTACATCGACATCGGAGTATTTCTGGTAAGAGTAGTTCAATTCGTAGTTTAGTTTGAAATAAGTACTCCAATATTATGATCATTACCATAACCCTAGCAATAGACTAATGAAAGTCAATTTTAGTTCAATCTTTGTTTCGATGAGCATGAATGGTTCAACTATTTGTATTTTCTACCAGGAAAACACGTATTACATGAATCTGCATCGACATCGAAGTATTTCTGGTAAGAGTAGTTCAATTCATAGTTTAAAGGGATAGTTGAGTTCTGGTAAGGAGAGTACAGTTTTGGTGAAACTGAATTGTAGTAACCAAAACCTGCATCATTACATTACAAACTAATAGTTATAACTAGAAAGGAACACAAAATTACAAATGACGTAGTAAAGATCATGTTATCATTCAAAAGGAGCCGTTAAAACGTAAGAGGGCGCTCTCTAAACACTCATCGGTTTCAACCATTTTGAATAAAATATTGTGCATGTGATGTTTTGTTGAAATAGTGATTAGATAGAGAAATAACCAACAACTATTTAAATACCTATTTGTAACTTTTTGAAAAGAGGAAGCATTTTTTTGAATTTTTAACGGCTGGTTCAAAATTCTCTAATAAACCCGGGGCCCCAGCTTTATTACAAATTGTTATATTTATGGATATTTCAACCGTCTCTGAACCGATTTTGATCAAACAAAGATGATTTTATTATTTAAATATTATGCTCTTTCAAATTTTACACTCAGTTTTTCATTAACTCACAAAAAAAAAAAGTAGTCTAGCGCCCTCTCTACCAAAACTCAACTATCCCTTTAATTGGAAATAAGTATTACAATGCTTCACTATACTTCAATATTATGATCATTACCATAACTATAGCCATACAAGGAAGCCTAATATGAAAGTCAATTTTAGTTCAAACTTTGTTTCGATGAGCATGAATGGTTCAACTATTTGTATTTTCTATTATGAATGTCTTCTTTCACACATATATGCTCAGTTGGGTTGGGTTGGCGATTTGGGTGTTGATTCGGATGTCGAGTTGGGCGCCGAAATAGGTGCCGATTCTAGTGCTAAATTGGGTCCAAGTTGGATGTCATGTCGAATACCAGGTTATGTGCCAAGTCGGGTGCCGTCTTGGGTGCCAAGTCGAGTAACGAGCAATGCCCGGCGCAGACAGAGCCGACTCGACCCGATCCGACTGGTTTTCAGCCTGATTAACTCAGTATGCGTTTCTTCAGGACTCCGGTTTTGCCAGTAAAGAGCCAGTCGGAGGTCATTCGAGGCCGATTCGACATGACTCTAGCCTGACTGAAAACCAGTCGGATCGGGTCGAATCGGTTCTGTCTGCGCCGGGTGCCGAGTCGGGTGCCAATTCCGGTGTGGTGCGGTGCGGTGCCGAGTCGGATGCCGATTAGGGGGCCGAGTCTAAAGCCCTCTGCAGACAGAGCCGACTCGACCCGATCCGACTGGTTACAATCAGGATAGAGTTGGGCCCGTTCGGTCGGATCCGATTCATCGTGTTGAATCGGCCCCAACTGGCATCCGACTGTCTCTCGACTGGCAAAATGTGTGACGCGAGGCATAAACTGAGCCGATCCGAATGAAAACCAGTCGAATTGGGTCGAGTCGGCTCTTGCCCGGCGCAGACAGAGCCGACTCGACCCGATCCGACTGGTTTTCAGCATGATTATCTCAGTATGCGCTGCTTCAGGACTCCGGTTTTCTCAGTCAAGTGCCAGTCGGAGGTCATTCGAGGCCGATTCAACATGTTGGATCGACTCCGACTGAGCGAAACTGACTCTGCCTGACTGAAAACCAGTCGGATCGGGTCGAGTCGGCTCTGTCTGTGCCGGGCTTCAGTCTGTCTGCAGAAGGCTTAATGCCGAGTCGGGTGCCGATATTCGGGTACCAAGTTGGGTGCCGAGTTAATTGCCGAGTCGGGTGTCCAGTCGGGTGCGACGTTGAGTGCTGGGTCGGGTGCCGAGAAGAGTGCATAATAGGGTGCCTAGTCGGGTGCCGAGTGGGGTGCAGAGTCGGGTCCCGATATTCAAGTACCAAGTTGGGTGCCGAGTTGAGTGCCAAGTGGGCTGCCGAGTCAGGTGCCGAGTAGGGTGCTGAGTAGGGTGCAGAGTCGAGTGCCGAGTTGAGCCGAGTGGCGTGCGGAGTCGGGGGTTCCAAGTACGGAGTCTAGTAGGTTACCGAGTAGGGTGCTGATTGGGGTGCCAAGTAGGGTGCCGAGTCGGGTGCCGAGTCGGGTGCCGAGTCGGGTGCCGAGTCGGGTGCCGAGTGAGTAGCAAGTGAGGTGCCGAGTAGGGTGCCGAGCAGGGTACCGAGTGGGGTGCAGAGTCGGGTGCCGATGTTCAAATACCAAATTGGGTACCGAGTTGAGTGCAAAGTTGAGTGACGAGTAGGGTGTCGAGCCGGGTGCATCGTTGTGTGATGGGTCGGGTGCCGAGAAGAGTGCTGAATAGAGTGCCAAGTGGGGTGCCGAGTAGCGTGTATTGATCAATAATCAATGTCATGTGTCATAACTTATACATGTGCATTTTAAAGGGATCTAGTAACTTTGTTGAGATGTGCAAAAACTGATGAATGGTTGATGCAATGTATACTGTTGTTATCTCATATGTCCTCAGGGTATTGTGTGAAAATTTCAGGTCAAATGGACAATGTATGGCCAAGTAATGAGCGAAAATGCAAAGTGATATTGGGTGATATTCACCAACTCACTGCATTCACTTTGTACAGGGATGAAAATCTCGCCCGGAGATTTTCTTATCTAAATACTTCAATCATACATATCTTTGTAATGAAAGGGAAATTTGAAAAACCGAAAGCTGTCCCATGATTTTATTGTTAATACGAATACAACAAGGTATAAAGGAACCGCTAGAATTACAATTTTATTTTGAGGATTTGGACAATGTTACTAAGTCCCTTTAATATTCATCCCTATCTTAAAATGAGATTTGTTTCTGTTTCCACATCTCAGGTTACTGTCACACTGTCGGCGCGGGATCTGTCAACGTAAAGTTCCTAGTGGGGGACTGTCCGGGATACGGGAGCTACGATGCTTACACTGGGTGGAACAGCGCCTCAAGGATCATCATCAAGGAGGTCCCCGCTTCCCCGTATGGATACTAGACACCCTGTTACAGGATCCTATAATCTACAGATAGTGAAGTCCCGATATGCTTGTCTAATTTGGGATGTATAGATCGGCTGTTAAAGGGCATCAAGCGTGGGGATGCTACATAGCGGGTCGCCATTTTGAACTGGGCTAGTTTGCGCGCACCGCATGACACTGAGCTAACGTGCATTACGCACCGTGCGCAACGCGTACGCAAGATGGCGCCGCGCATCTGATTTGACGAATCTGAACTACCTTTAAATTTCTTGATCACTCAGGATATATATTTACTGGCATGGAAGTTCCTAGCGGGAAGCTCTTCGATATGGAAACTATCATTGGATGGATCAGCGCCTCACATGCCCAAGGATCATCACCATAATCCCACACCCATGGAAGATAATAAAGGAGCTCTGCTTTCTTCAAACCCTAAATGTGGGAATATTATTTTGCTTCATGGATCGTCTTGGAGATCCTTGGCCATGTCGCCAACTCACCATATATATACTCCATATAGTATTTTTCATGGTGAATGGGGGAAAAAGCAATTCATTTTGATTTTAACCACATACCTGTGTATACAGGTGTGGAATCTGTGGATCATCAACCAGCGGTACTACTTCCAGGTGATACCTCCAGTCATATATCGTGGCCTTATTTGCATGATGAACGAGAAATACTACGAATTTATTTCTAAACACGGAATACAGTTTAAGTAGCATCCTGGATCTGGGGCCCGTTGTAGAAAAAGCTACAATCGATTGTAAGTTACAACTAATTGTTAGTCAGATCACGTGTTCTAAATGCACAAAAATGATTGGTTGAAACGCGCACATTTGCAGACTTTCAATTAAGTGTAACTTTCAATCGATTGTAGGTCTTTCTGCAACGGGGCCCTGGAGATATAATTGTGAATAAACAAGGGTCATCATCACGATTGTATCGATGAAACTTTCTCATTGATAATGATTGTAGATATTATCTGTTAATTTACTGCTTCGTCAAACCGGAATGTCTTCACAACATGTTCCGATCCAAGTGGAATTGTATACGTGAGCGCGGCACTTGCGCAAATCTCTGGATTACATAAGCTAAAGAGCGCTCGTGGTGCGTAATATATGGCGCCTCCCAGACATAGAAGTAATATATGAATAACTTTTGTGCATATGAAGAGCTTTATATCAAAAGGCGCTAAATCCTCTTTTTCAACCTTCGAGAAAAATAGGTTTCTTTGCCCAGCTTTGTGCACATGCCTATGGCAGTATGGGAATATAAAGGGTTAGTCACCAAAGTCACTTAGAGCTTTCTCACTTATCTTGTACCTGTACCTCACCTGTACCTGTAATCCTGTAAGGGATCACTTTAAGATGCACGCGATTATATGGAGCGCCGCATGCGTATCTCTCATTTCGCTCAAATAGGAAAGGAATTCAGCTGTTGAACTAAACAATACATGAGGGTCCTACGCCCCACCAGTGGCGTACCCATTTTTTCAAGGGGGGGGGGGGGTTATTTTGTAAAATTTTCAAAGCCGAGACCAAGTACTTTCAAAATTTTCGAGACCGAGACCAAGGCCATTGGTTGATAACCCTCTCAGTGGGGGGGGGGGGGGGGGGGGGGGGATGTTCGTGGAAAATTTTCGAAGCCGAGACCAAGAAATTTCAACATTTTCGAACCTGAGACCGGGAATCTTTGCAAATTTTCGAGGCCGAGACCAGGTTAATGATGGTCGAGACCGCTTAAAAGTGGTCTCGAGACCGGCTAAAATTTGAAAATTTGAAAATTTGAAACGCCTATGCGCCCCACTAGCAATAGTCGGTATTTATGTAGGGTCCTTTTACCAATTTGTTTGTCTGTTACCATTTCTTATATACATGTATGATTGTTATCTTGTTATCTTTGAACATATTGGTAATAAAGTTATTCATTTATTCATTGACTCATTCATTCATACATTCATTCATTCATTCATTCATTCATTTTATTCATTCATACATTTTTGTGTATTAAATTCGAAATATTGAATTAATTGTTATTCATAGAATCTGTATTTATTTTAGCCCTTTTATATCGGTTTAATTTGTTCCTTTATTTTTTAGAATGAGAGATGAGCATCGAGCACTCCATAACACTGGATACATTTTATACCATGCATCAAACTTGGTGCGCACAATAGTTCGAGTCAAGAACACAGTACAGTATTGGTCAAACTAAAACTTGTAAATCTCATTAAAACATAACAGATTATTGAATGGTAAAAAATGTCTATACATCTAAGTCATAGTGCTGTTTTCATTATTTATACAAAAAACAAACAAAAACAGGTATATATGTTTTTTAATGTGTAGGATTGATAAAATAATGTAATTTTATTTAAAATAAAACGATGCAAAAAGTCGTCTATCCTCACGACAATTTAGAAAATGATTTAGAAATCAAATTCCACAGCTATATGGTATCATTTGAAAGGAAATGGTTCTCATTTCAGAGGTTGTATTAATGTACTTTCATATGGATTCAAAACCAACCAAAACCCTCACAAAGGAAATTTCGGGAAGAGCCAATACTCTAGTATATCTTTAAGTATCAGAAAATCGTTACACTGTTCTTGTTGAAGACTGGAGGGGTGACTGATTTAGCACCCCTCCCCAATTTTCACGACTACTCCGAAACGCAACATCATCACACCGCGTCGCTTTGCGACTTTTTCCGTTAAAGTTTGGCGCATCTTTTGATACAAAACTTTGCGCTATCATTTTAATATCACCTGTCACACACGAAAATGCAACAAAAAAGCAGTTTCCCATTTATTTGCGTGTAAAATGCGTGTTTTCTTTTTAAATCATGGCTTTATTGACATCAAATCAAATAAAAACCATGACAAACACATAGACCTATAGGTCTATGTTACTTGTTGTTTTTAAGCAACAAAGTACAAGGTGTGAACATTAGAGAAATATACATAATACAATCATAGAATACAACATATGAACTATAACATAAGGTGGAATTCAACGACACCAAGCGACTTATTTCATTTTTTGAATAATTAATTTTGTAATATGCAAAATCTCTATATTTCCAGCTATAAAACCGTAATTCGAATTTGAAATACCTTTTGATAAGCATTTATAATGACACAAAATAGATTTAAACCAATACAATAAACTCGTAAAATAAATGTAAAAAACAAAGAAATACATAAGAAGATTCAATTAATAAATATGTCTTTTTTCCCCCTGGTTTTGACGAACTTTCTGTCTCATTAAAGCGATGCCTGTAAAGTGTCTAACTCCACCTAAATTACTTGGAGCTTCCTCGTTTCTCTTCTACCGTGTTGTTTAGCTTATGGTAAGAGAAGAATGAAATAGGGTTAGATTTTTTCAAATGCCACTTTAGTATGACGATATCTATCACTCAGCTCAAGAGCGTTAATGAACGGTCATAAACCTCATAAGCGTCATACAGTAATTCGTTGTAAAAGCTGACGCATATTTTCGCTTTTTTAACCAGGAAGCAGTGTTCTTTTTTAATGAAACTTTCACACATCATTCGGACATATCTTACAATGATTTTGGTACAGAATTGAAGTCTCAAATGTCATTTTGGGCAATATCTGACACTTTAAAGGTGCACCTTTAATTGTACAAAATATAAAACTAAATCCCAATTCAATACATGTCCATAATGTGGCGAAACATGAATAAAAGAACACATTACAATTTAATATATTTCAGTAATTAATTGGCTCTAATTTGCATATTATTGCACAATTTGTTAATTTAATCAGTAATGGATTCTTGTAAATTACATCGGAGTGAATGCGCATGCCGAATTTGGTCGCGATCGGGCTAATAATAATAGCCGATATCTCAGGTGTGTGTGTGTGTGGGGGGGGGGGGGGGGGGGGGGGGGGGAAACAAGGGACCAAGTATATAACAATGACAAAAA
Source organism: Echinarachnius parma (assembly GCA_037951105.1). NCBI lineage: Eukaryota > Metazoa > Echinodermata > Echinoidea > Clypeasteroida > Echinarachniidae > Echinarachnius > Echinarachnius parma. Next base: position 58,576 of record JBAMJV010005808.1, read on the forward strand.
TCCATAAAATTAACTTAGCATTTTAGCGGTTCTCTCATGCCTGGTTGTGCACGTATTACCAAAATATTTCTTGAACAGATGTCGGTTTTCGGAATTCCATTTCGTTATAAAGATATAATATGATTGAAGTGTTAGGATCTCCCAATAGACTTTGCACTATTGTATACACTACTGTTAGTGCAACGAGTCAGCAAATATCACTTTGCATTTTCGCTCGTAACTCTGTCAACATGGTCAAACGACATTAATTTACCACGGTATTTTCACATATCGCTCATATTAGTGGATATATGAGATCACAGACATACACGTTTTTATCATCCCTTGATCAGTTTTTGCAAATGGCAAAAAAGTTAATAAATCTCTTTAAGTTATCAAGCAACACCCAAAACACGTACCTCCCTCTTCCCCACACAATCAATAATATATTACCGTAATAACAATTCTTGATCGATAAACTTACAAAGCACCTTCCTTGGCTGACAGTAGCGAACTAACAATAGGCTAGGATTGTTACGTAAATAAGGGGAGACAGTAGCGTAGTGTAATCAAACAAATTTTGGAGTACCCAGGGGGGGGGGGGGGGGTAGTACTCCTTATGAATGTATTTGTTTTGAAACAGATTTTCCCCCTATGTTTGTCATTGTTTTTTCAAATTGTTGGGGAGCACGTGACCCACCCCCCCCCCCTTTCCGCGCCCCCGTAGCTACGCCACGGAGGGGAGACATACGGTACAGTGAAATGATTTGACCCCCTATGTAAATAGGTAGCTATTCTACAAAATAAAACATACAACTGCATAAATGTTTCATAAATAAGATTTCTTTCTTTCTTAAGCCAACCAAAGCCAGTATAGCATTTGATCAGTAGAGGCCATGTTCACTTGCTGGAACAATTTGTAACTAATCACAACCTCAAAATATTTCGTAACTTAAGTTTGGTCGATCATATTTTCCCCTGTATTTTTTGTTTACATTTTACATTAAACTTTGGATGTAACCTTGGATGTGGATTTAATTTCGTTTTAAAGAATGCCATCGTTGTTTTCTTTTTAAATCACACATTGAAAATATCACATATTTTAATTGTTAAGTGGACAAATTTACATTCACATGCTGAAATATTTAAAACTAAAACACAATCTCAAATTACTTCGGAAGATAACGTTTGAGCGATCACATCTTTCTTTTCGTTTGGTATGCATTACATTAATTTAAAGAATTAGTGGCGTAACAAAGGGGGGTGGGGGCTCCTGGACCCAGGCGCCCCCTGCCTCAGGCCCGTCATTTATGTTTGTGTTGCATGCTTGTTTTGATTGTTGGGCTTTGAATAGATAACAGTCATACGCTTCCGGGGGCGACTTACTCCCTCGCATGTTTGAGCCCCCCTTGAAAGGGATCTAGTAACTTTGTTGAGATGTGCAAAAACTGATGAATGGTTGATGCAATGTATACTGTTGTTATCTCATATGTCCTCAGGGTATTGTGTGAAAATTTCAGGTCAAATGGACAATGTATGGCCAAGTAATGAGCGAAAATGCAAAGTGATATTGGGTGATATTCACCAACTCACTGCATTCACTTTGTACAGGGATGAAAATCTCGCCCGGAGATTTTCTTATCTAAATACTTCAATCATACATATCTTTGTAATGAAAGGGAAATTTGAAAAACCGAAAGCTGTCCCATGATTTTATTGTTAATACGAATACAACAAGATATAAAGGAACCGCTAGAATTACAATTTTATTTTGAGGATTTGGACAATGTTACTAAGTCCCTTTGAAGAAGTGCAGGCTTCGCTACTGTTAAGAACATGAAGAATATCCCTGTTATTTCCCTTTACAATTATATATTGTTTTACTATTACACAACATACGCGTAAGTGAAGAAAAATGTTGGTAAATCAGTTTAACTTCTTATTCTGAAATTAAATATAAGTATACACCTGTACACTTTCTAGAGGACTCTGGGGGAGATGGGGATTATCGATTTTCTTGGCACAAACCAAACTTTAAGAGGGTGGTTTAATAATAATGTAGCAACCCCTCGAAGTCGGTTGTAAACATCACGCTATTGTCTTCCCCAAATGCCCTGCATTGATCAATTCTGGCCTTTTATATACCGTATTCACAATTTCTCTTCTTTTAGTAACCTATGCAAGTAACGTGACACAACTGCAAGGCGGGGGGTAAGAAACTACTAAGCAACAAGGGTGTATCTCCGCAACAAAAGTTAGATCTTGATTTGCTTAGAAAGCAAACGGAGCGGTGTACGAGTTGGAATACGCCACAAATTATCCCTGGTCGAAAACAATTTTATTTTGAAGGGAGGATGATGGCGATTTGTGCAAAAAATCAAGATTGGCCAACGATGGTATTGTCGTGGTTCTTTTTTCTGAGCATAATCATGGGTACTGATGCTTGGGGAGCGGTAAGTCCACTTCTAAACTTTATTGCGGAATATCTAATACGCAAACAAACGTCTGCAACACTCGCAACACTGCATATAAGCATTATTTTTGTTACAACTGTAAAAAAACAAATGGCATTCAATGATTATGTATTGTCATAAAAAAAAATGATACATTTGATTGTACTATCGCATACTCTTATATGTCGATATTTTCATCACAACACATCAAAATATAGCCTATCCGATAGGCGTCTGAGCTTTCTGGCAAGTACTAATCGCGTTATGGAGACGAAAAACCGGTGATCTCGAACCCGATGCTCGGAGCACGCTCAAACTAGGCATATCGCGGTTAGTACACTGCCGGTAGAACCTGCCAGACAGCACGATGCCTATCAGTTAGGCTAATCAAAATACGGCTCTAGAGGGTCGCCTTTTACGTGCGATAGTGCCGTTTGCCCTTATCATTACTTTTTGCCAGCGAACGCCCCTTCCCTTACTTTGGGTGTTTCAATTAATCACGATTATTGTAAAGGCGATTCGAACTTCAAAACTTATCTTTTGGCAAGGATGGAAAATAACCATTTATCTCCGGTATCGAAATAATTAATTTAGATGCGCCGTTGGCATTTTCAGTCATTTTTGTAATTGGTTAGTCATATGTTTTATTATTGTCTACATGTAGATAATGTAATTGTATGTTGTATTCCATTAATAAACTGAATTAAACTGAATTTAATTTAATTCAATTTAACTGAAATGAATAGATTCTGAAATGCTGAAGATGAACCTCCTTAAAGGTGAATGACAGTAGTGGGAAACGCCCCACCCCCTAAAAATGAAATTTACGCTCTTATTACCAACCATGTGAAAAAATATAGTTTTACTAATATGGGATTATACAAATTTGGCCAAGAAACTAATTGATATATTTGCAAAATCATTAATTGATCTGTTGCGGATAGATATCGCCAACGCGGAATCGCGCATACGCTACGTGCAATTGACCGCGTGCGTTCGCTATACGGGCTTGTCCCCAGCTTGTCGATATCTCCAGTCCAGCGCTAGCGGCGCGGACGGGCGGTGGATTTATACATTTCACGGGCGGGTATTGGATTTCTTCCGATATTTCTGCATTTAACGCATCGTTAGGTTCGGATTTTACCACACAAGCCCTTTTTAGATACTTATTCAACAATATTGATCAATTATAAATGTTTTCTGTAACTTTCCCAAAACTGTTATTCATCTTTAACAGCATTGTGTGCGGAGATCAAATTTAATAAATCATGGTTTAATTTTAACAGCTGTATATGCATTTCATTGGGTGGGTGCGTGTAACACTACTTCACACGTTCTTTTCCAGGCTTGTTCGAAAGGTCCCCCTGGGCCACCGGGCCCCGATGGACCTAAAGGGCCCGACGGAGACCCGGGAAGCGGGGAGCTGCTTAGATATAACAACTGGAAACAATGCGCCTGGTACTCCTCGAACGGGAATGACTACGATACAATCTATGTAAGAAAACAGTAATTTCATGATAATTCTGAGATGGTATTGGCATTCTTCTTCTTCTTCTTCTTCTTCTTCTTCTTCTTCTTCTTCTTCTTCTTCTTCTTCTTCTTCTTCTTCTTCTTCTTCTTCTTCTTCTTCTTCTTCTTCTTCTTCCATCAGTCTTGTTTTCTATGTTCATCCCACTAATCCTTTTAAACTATGGTATTCATTTTCCTAAAAACGAAATTTGAAAAATGGTCACTATTATCATTCGTTTAAGGATAATGACGTTGTAACAATAACTCTTTCTGTGTTTAATCTATTTATATCGCCTATACAGGGTGGCCCCAAAAACGGAACGGGGCACTTCCCAAAATAAAGTAACAAAATTATTATGTCCATCGGATAGGGTGTATTTTCCAATGAAAAACGATACCAAGAACAGTAATTTTGGTCGTGTAGTTTTCGTTTTAAGGCGCTATGAGTGACACCATGTCAGGTTCCCATTTTTGTCAATTTTTACCAAGTCAGTATCTGATAAATCGCACTTACTCCCCGTCATAGCATCGAACAACGAGCAATACGCGCGCTTTTGTTAGTGTGCATTCAGCTGTGTGCCGAGAGAATGGGCATAGTTGTTCGATACGATGACGAGCAGTAAGTCCGATTTATCAGACAAAAATTAAAAAAAATGGGAACCTGACATGGTGTCACTCACAGCGCCCTAAAACGCCAAAATTACTGTCCTTAGTATCGTTTTTCATTGGAAGAGACACCCTATCCGACGGACATAATCATTTTGGGACGTGCCCCGTTCCGTTTTTGGGGGCCACCCTGTATAGGCGATATAAATAAATTAAACACAGAAAGAGTTATTGTTACAACGTCATTATCCCTAAACGAATGATGGCAACCCTGTATAAAGCCGTATCGATTAATCACATACATATTTCTTTTAAAAGACCCTGTCAATCTATTGCAAGCCAAGTTTTCTTGTCTTGTATAAAATAAAATGTCATTTAAATTAAGCGCTTGCCTGAAACCTCTTTTTAGTTGAGTCATACTGATTGTAAGAACTCAAAATAATAAAAAGGTCAGACCGTCCTTTTATTCTGATTTACGAGCATTCGCCGGTGTTTGTTAGCTGTGCAACTGTGCGGCAAGCCCATGACCACACGTTGCGGTTATATTGTAAAAGCGAAGACTAAAACAAATAACCAAGATTAGTAAAATGTACAATGTATTTGTTCATTCTGTATTTTGGAGACTTTTTCGTGGCATACATGAAGGAAATGTTGTTTATACAATACATTTACGTGAATAACTTCAACATTGCTGAAATACTATGCTAAATCAGTTAAACAAATTTGATATAAGCCGAAATGTAGTGCGTTGATGTTGTAAGTCTATGGTTGAAGAGATGATTTATTCACATTTTTCATAATTATTCGTGTTTTTGTATTCGTAGAATCCAAATTACAGGGTTGTTCGAACTAATTTCGAACGAATTTTATGTGGGTGTTATATTCATCCTCATCCGCCTATACTGGAAACTGTTCAGATGATTTATAAATCGCGGATACCGCGTTATACGAACGTCATGTAATTGTATGATTATACGTATACTAATACTATAGTAATCATTTCATGAAAAAATACCTCTCTTCAGTCATCTTGTTATCACATACCTTGTACTTTTAGACGTGTACTTTCACGAAGCGGTACAGCGACTCGGCCCTGTATGTGTACTACGGCGGCAACCTCCGGTTGTATGGCTGCAGCGGCTGCTGCAAGAGATGGTACTTCACGTTCAACGACAACGAGTGCTCTCCCGTGACCATCGACGGAACCGTCTACCAGGCAAACACGTACTACATGAATCTACATCGACATCGGAGTATTTCTGGTAAGAGTAGTTCAATTCGTAGATTAGTTTGAAATAAGTACTCCAATATTATGATCATTACCATAACCCTAGCAATAGACTAATGAAAGTCAATTTTAGTTCAATCTTTGTTTCGATGAGCATGAATGGTTCAACTATTTGTATTTTCTATATGAATGTCTTCTTTCACACATATATGCTCAGTTGGGTTGGGTTGGCGATTTGGGTGTTGATTCGGATGTCGAGTTGGGCGTCTAAATAGGTGCCGATCCAGTGCTAAATTGGGTCCAAGTTAGATATCATGTCGAGTACCAGATTAGGTGCCAAGTCGGGTCTCGTCTTGGGTGCCAAGTCGAGTAACGAGATGCCCGGCGCAGACAGAGCCGACTCGACCCGATCCGACTGGTTTTCAACCTGTTTAACTCAGTATGTGCTGCCTCAGGACTCCGGTTTTTCCAGTCAAGTGCCAGTCGGAGGTCATTCAAGGCTGATTCAACATGTTGGATCGGCTCCGACTGAGCGAAACTGACTCTAGCCTGACTGAAAACCAGTCGGATTGGGTCGAGTCGGCTCTGTCTGCGCCGGGCTTAAAGTCGGGTGCCAATTCCGGTGCGGTGCCGAGTCGGGTGCAGATTAGGGTGCCGAGTCTAAAGCCCAGCGCAGACAGAGCCGACCCGATCCGACTGGTTTTCAGACAGGCTAGAGTCAGTTTCGCTCAGTCGGAGCCGATCCAATATGTTGAATCGGCCTCGATGAACTCCAACTGGCACTTGACTGGAAAAACTGGAGTACTGAGGAAGCGCATACTGAGTTAATCAGGCTGAAAACCAGTCGGATCGGGTCGAGTCGGCTCTGTCTGCGCCGGGCATTAAGCCATCTGCAGACAGAGCCGACTCGACCCGATCCGACTAGTTACAAACAGGATAGAGTTGGGCCCGGTCGGTCGGATCCGATGCATCGTGTTGAATCGGCCCCAACTGGCATCCGACTGTCTCTCGACTGGCAAAACTGAGCCGATCCGAATGAAAACCAGTCGAATCGGGTCGAGTCGGCTCATGCCCAGCGCAGACAGAGCCGACTCGACCCGATCCGACTGGTTTTCAACATGATTATCTCAGTATGCGCTGCTTCAGGACTCCGGTTTTTCCAGTCAAGTGCCAGTCGGAGGTCATTCGAGGCCGATTCAACATGTTGGATCGGCTCCGACTGAGCGAAACTGACTCTAGCCTGACTGAAAACCAGTCGGATCGGGTCGAGTCGGCTCTGTCTGCGCCGGGCTTCAGTCTGTCTGCAGAGGGCTTAATGCCGAGTCGGGTGCCGATATTCGGGAACCAAGTTGAGTGCCGAGTTAATTTCCGAGTCGGGTGCCGAGAAGAGTGCATCATAGGGTGCCTAGTCGGGTGCCGAGTGGGGTGCAGAGTCGGGTCCCGATATTCAAGTACCAAGTTGGTTGACGAGTTGAGTGCCAAGTGGGGTGCCGAGTCAGGTGCCGAGTAGGGTGCTGATTGGAGTCCCAAGTAGGGTGTCGAGTCGGGTGCCGAATGAGTAGCAAGTGATGTGCCGAGTAGGGTGCCGAGTAGGGTACCGAGTGGGGTGCAGAGTCGGGTGCTTAGTTGAGTGACGAGTAGGGTGTCGAGCCGGTGCATCGTTGTGGGCTGGGTCGGGGACCGAGACGAGTGCTGAATAGAGTGCCAAGTGGGGTGCCGAGTATATAGGGTGTATTGATCAATAATCAATGGCATGTGTCATACTTATAAATGTGCATTTTAATATTCATCCCTATCTTAAAATGAGATTTGTTTCTGTTTCCTCATCTCAGGTTATTGTCACACTGTCGGCGCGGGAAGTGTCAACGTTAAGTTCCTAGTGGGGGACTGTCCGGGATACGGGAACTACGATGCTTCCACTGGGTGGAACAGCGCCTCAAGGATCATCATCAAGGAGGTCCCTGCTTCCCCGTATGGATACTAGACACCCTGTTACAGGATCCTATAATCTACAAATAGTGGAGTCCCGATATGTTTGTCTAATTTGGGATGTATAGATCGGCTGTTAAATGTATTGATCACTCAGGATATATATTTACTGGCATGGAAGTTCCTAGCGGGAAGCTCTTCGATATGGAAACTGTCGTTGGATGGATCAGCGCCTCACATGCCCAAGGATCATCACCACAATCCCACACCAATGGACGATAATAAAGGAGCTCTGCTTTCTTCAAACCCTAAATGTGGGAATATTATTTTGCTTCATGGATCGTCTTGGAGATCCTTGGCCATGTCGCCAACTCACCATATATACTCCATATAGTATTTTTCATGGTGAATGGGGGAAATAACAATTCATTTTGATTTTAACCACAGACCTGTGGATACAGGTGTGGAATCTGTGGATCATCAACCAGCGGTACTACTTCCAGGTGATATATCCAGTCATATATCGTGGCCTTATTTGCATGATGAACGAGGAATACTACGAATTTATTTCTAAACACGGAATACAGTTTAAGTAGCATCCTGGATATGGGGCCCGTTGTAGAAAAAGCTACAATTGATTGTAAGTTACAACTAATTGTTAGTCAGATCACGTGTTCTAAATGCACAAAAATGATTGGTTGAAACGCGCACATTTGCAGACTTTCAATTAAGCGTAACTTTCAATCGATTGTACGTCTTTCTGCAACGGGGCCTTGGAAATATAATTATGAATAAACAAGGGTCATCATCACGATTGTATCGATAAAACTTTCTCATTGATAATGATTGTAGATATTATCTGTTAATTTACTGCTTCGTCAAACCGGAATGTCTTCACAACATGTTCCGATCCAAGTGGAATCGTATACGTGAGCGCGGCACTTGCGCAAATCTCTGGATTATATAGGGTAAAGAGTAATCGTGTTGCGTAATACATGGCGCCACCCAGACATGGAAGTAATATATGAATAACTTTTGTGCATAACCTTTCTTCATTTTTGACTAATGATTGCTCGTGTTTAGATTAGAACCTCTAACGTTCAAGCTCATTTGCATAAGATGTAGACGAGCAAGTCGTAATCTGAGCGTTGCCTATCCGTGGTTAAAACGTCATACGATTTCTCACTTGGGCTTCTAGACCTTCTATATTGTATTTATCTGGATCTACCTGAATAGCTCCCTCTAAGAACAGGCCCTGGGCGCATGTCCCATGAAACTATTTGTGCCTCATAGATTATCATCAACAGCGCCGTCCTGACTTCATAATGATAAGTAATCAGACTTAAGGGGCCCAGTGGGGTATTTATTTTTTTTCCCATCAAAATTGAGATTTTTATCTTAAAATGATCCATGGATTCTAAGCTTTAAGAAAATACATACATTGTGGGGTAGGGGGTAGCTATTAAATGGACAAATTAAGGATTTTGTTATCAATGTTGTATATTTTGGGGACCGAAAGTGATTATTTTCTGGCTTAGATTGGAGATTTTTAATTGTACTTTTCATAAATAGTCCAAATAAAATTGTCCCTAATCAAAATGTTGACCATCCAAATTGTGTTCCTCTTTTTACAGAGTGAAGCAGCAACATCTGATGTCATGCAGAAAATAAACATGGCAGTTTATATGTGATTAACATGCCCTAAACTTCCATTGAACCAACTACTGACTATATCTCCCGCTATTTGCCTATTTGTATCCATGTCACATTTATCAAACAAATATCAATATTGTATATGACCTTTCAAGCTCATTTGCTGAAAATCAGATTTTTAAGACTAAAATTCTAAAAACTTAAAAAGTATTTACTCAAATTCAATGAAATTTGGAGGAATTATTCCTTGTTTGTAGATGAACAGATTAACGATGGCTTTTAGAGGTAACCCTATTGTAAACCAAAATATGTACATTTCATATGTACATTTCTGATTTTTTGCAAAATTGTCTTTTGACTATGAAGATAGCTGAATAATGTAAAAAGCCATCATTAGTTTGTTTGTATAGCATCATAATATCTATCTTTAAAATGTAGAATGTATACGCCCCTATACCTCGGAGGAGATACGTTTTGAATGTTGACATTCTAAAAGTTTAAAATTTTATTTTTCTCTATATAATTGCTATTTAAACTTTTATTTTAAGTCCAATTGTCTTTAGTTTTGTTGGAATCCCCATGTTCTAACCTTTCCAGAAATGTATGGTTTGTAGGGGGTAGCTTCAATGGTTAGAAAGATATTCCCGATATAGTAAAAGTGTGCAAAAACGTCAAATAATACCCCACTGGGCCCCAGTGGCCACGCAAACTAAACGCATGTTATCTTCTGTTCATCTACATTAGTGTACACATTAACTATTTGTAAACCATTTGACCCAAACATATTTCGTTTATTTTAAAACATTTTAGTAATTATTTTTCTCCATATTGTGAAGCCCCCACTTCTGAAAATCTCTCCAGAGTAGAATTCTATTGTTGACCTGTTGTGACATCATCAGCCATTCACTACTCAGTTACAAAGAATACCAACTCACACACCTTCAATTTCAATAGCTGTTGATATGTCAGAAGAAAAGCACTGTCTAAGCTATTGCATGGAGGTATGCAGGGCATGCTTTCGTGTGGATTTTCTTTGTGTACTTTCATCTTTTGTTAATCTCATGGTACCTGACCAGTGATTGACAGATGATGTCACAACAGGTCAACAATAAAATTTACTCTGGAGGGGTTTTTTAGGAGGTGGGGCTTAGCAACATGAAGAAAAATAAATGATAAAATGTTTAAAAATATACATAACATATTTAGGTCAAACCGTTTACAAAATATTGAATGTGTACACTAATAGAGATGAACGGAAGTCAAAATGCATTTGGTTTGCAGGGCCCCTTTAATATATGCCTTGTTTACGGACCAGAAACATGGGCCCATGTTTATACAATTACGCTAGTTTAATTATTAGTTACATTTCAAGTCTATGCAGATGATAGGGTACGCAACACGATATAGCTTTGGTTGTCAACTAGGGTTTAAAGGGATCTAGTAAGTTTGTTGACATGAGCAAAAAGTGATGAGTGGTTGATACAGATACAATGTCCTATTATTATCTGATATGTCCACTGGGTGTTGTGTGACAATTTCAAGTTAAATGGACGTTATATGGCCGAGAAATGAGCAAAAATGCAAATTGATATTCACTAACTCATTGCACTCGATCACTTTGTACCCAGGTTTCGAGGTCCAGTGGATAATTTAACATCTGAACACTTCAATCGTAAATATCTTTTTAACGAAAGGGAAATTTGAAAAACCGAAACCTGTCCCATGCTTGTATAATACGAATACAACAAGGTATGGTGGAACTGCTAGAATTCGAATTGGATTTTGAGGATTTGGACAACAATGTTACGAAGTCCCTTTAGGTGAAAGTTATAGTCCTCCCCGTGCCAAATTGGCACATACATGACATAAGGCGGCGCCTATCTCTGACTATGTACCCCTAGGTCACACATCTACCATAAGTAATGTTGTAAAATTTATAGAAGCGGGATATATAGTCCCATAGTTACTCCCTGTGTTTTACAGCCCTATTATTGATAACAAACTTAGGTAGAAAGTAAGCTAGTATGGTTTTTGGAATATTAATAATATGGACCCTGACTTCCTATATGAGAAAGTGATGGGGAATATCAGAGCCGTATAGACACGGCTCTTGGGTATAAAGAGAACGATGCCCTCAGTGGGTTGAACAGTGGATATAACTTAAAGCATTGTGATCTGTTGTCGGAATCATCGATTATTTTTTTTAGACGTCCCATTGTACAATCGCATTTAGATTGCACTCAACTATCAATGTTCGAAGCGTTGCCCCCGGTGCACTGTGGATATGGGAGGAAAAGATGTAAATCCTCAAATTCTATCATTAACATCTTTCTAATAAAGATCTTTCTAGGATTGATGTTTTGTGCGATTAACGGCACAAGTATGTGAATTCTGCCCATGAACATCCGCTGTTTGCCAAACGTCCTCTGACTGGTACATATGGTCACTTGTAAATAGATGAACCACGCAATCAAATCAAAACAAAATGGCGTATGTTGGATTTTCCAGTGGGGTTATTTTCAAAAAGGGCATCTGTTTTCACCATAATAATGAAATGAAAAACAGATTTTTAGCCAAAACGTATAATAAAGTATGTTTGTTTTGGTGTGCGACATTCTTTGATTCCTTTGTAATGCAAATCCAACATATTATGATAGTTAACAATGGTTGTATTGATGTAAACTTTTGATTAATGGATACCAGAGTGTAAATGTATGATATTTGTATTATAATAAGTAATCATGAAGTGTTATCAAGTAGTTTAATAAGACCCAATCTTATTGTATTCTCATTTTGTACATGATTATGGATGAAATTATCTGATTTGTAGTATGAACATTAAATTGCCAAATAACCGTTCATATTTTATTTTACTTGCAATAACTTGAATGTGCTCATTGAATGAAATACACATGCGAAAAGACATCACGGAAATTGTACATATTACTTCCCCTCATATGCAATTTTATCACAACATAGGCCTAATGTTTTTTGGAATAATTCGACAAAGCGAATACAATACTAAGCGTGTATATAACTTTAATGATGATGTGTATCGTGTGTCATAGTAAAACTTTGGTTCCCTCCATTTTTGCGATTTATTTCACCTACACAAAAATACGCATACACAAATGTATAATTACTAACATTATTTTGGTTAATGTATTGTTGCTGGTCGTTGCTGTTGTTGTTGTTATTGTTGTTGTTGGTGGTGGTGGTGGTGATGGTGCGTTTGCTCTGCCCGTTTTTTTTTTTTTTAATGACACGATTCGTTTTATTGGTCTCATTAAGTTTTAACAATATTTGTAAGAACTTACCAAATAATAATGTTCGTTAAAACACTAAAGCACATATTATTTCCTGCCAGCAACATAATATGTAAAAATATTTGAATATAAACAAAATTATTATGTATAATTAACATGCATGTACATGTACGTATACACAATCAAGAACCCATTTAACAATAACATATCCAGTAGAATTAGGTCTCTGTTAATATGTATATATATATAAATGAAAGAGCAGTAAATGATTATAAACCGATTTGTAGTTCAATATAATATATTCGTTTAAACATGTTAAATCTAACGCATAAATTAACTTAAAACATGCATACATTACGCCTTCATCCCCTTCATGTGTTAAATAGATAGCACTATCCGAGAACAAATATAAACATTCGCACAAAATATATAATATTTATCAATACATTTTGTAAAAAACGCCTGTAAAGTGAAGCTCAGGCGAATATCGACTCCAAATCGTTCCAATCGTGGATCAAGAACAATGCTAGAAATGTCTCTTACCAAAATAAAGTCGCTGTGACAGAAGATGGTCGAAGCCCTACTTTTATTGATTTCCACCCTCGTCACAAGAAACAATACAAGGACGTATATATATGCCGTGTGTAACGCCAATTGGTGTTTTAGATTGGTCCCAGCCTAGCCCTTTTGGTACGATCTCCGTCTGGCTTACTCTAGATTGACACGAACCACTTACTATTATTACCTATCCAAGCCTTTGCGACTTCTAACTTATACTAACTTTCAAGTTGTTGATAATTTGACTTTGAGGTAGAATTTTCTGAGTGTATCGTTTGTATAAACTGATCTACAATTTCGTGTTCTCTGCTTGATGATCGTTTATTGGAATACATAATCATATATAACCATCATGAGGTCAATCATAATTCTTGCTTCAATCTTCCTCTGCAACTGGTAGCAGATACTGCGGCTTGGGGCACGGTAAGTCGCCATAGTCGGTAACTGTATAGTTACGTAGGGGTTTATTTTCATGGGACTGTAATAATGGGATCTAGTTACTTTGTTGACATGTGCAAAAAGTGATGAATGGTTGATAAACATGTGTATTTTGTCATCTAATATGTCCACTAAGTAATGAGCGAAAATTTCACATTAACTTGATATCATGCAAAGTGATATTCGCTAAATCATTACACTGACTTTGTAAATAACTTTGTATAACTTTCCAGTGGATAATTAAAAGTCCGAAAATTTAAATCGAAAATATCTTTTTAACGATAGGGAAATTCGAACAACCGGAACCGGCTCCATGCTTATATTGGTAATACAAAAGTACAACAAAGTATGAGAGAGCTGTTCTAAGTCCACAGATAGTTGGTCTATTTAGGTCTAGTTCCATTTGGTCTAAACCCAGTATGTCTACAATCGATGTAGTATTTATATAATACTCTGTCTACTTTTCCATTTGGTCTAACGAAAACTTTAATACAGCCCTAACTGGGCCTATACGACGAATGCCGGTTAGACCAACTATATTGGATAACATACACATTTAGGCTATTAGACGAACATCGATGTAGATCAGGTGTAAAATGAGATAAGTCTTACAAATTAGTAACAATACTATTTAATGGAAATTAATTTAGTATTTTACAATATTTTACGTGCATACAACTCAACCATAGTCTTTATATTGTCGCCAATTAAACCACCTAATACAAGATTATAGACATCAAATGCATTTATTTAATTGTAATGGTCTATATATTTGCAGGCTTGTTCGAAAGGTCCCCCCTGGGCCACCGGGCCCCGATGGACCCAAAGGGCCCGACGGAGACCCGGGAAGCGGGGAGCTGCTTAGATATAACAACTGGAAACAATGCGCCTGGTACTCCAATAACGGGAATTGACTACGATACAATCTATGTAAGTCAGCGATAAAGATCCGATTTACTATGCTGTTTCATGGTGCATTATTTGTATGACACAGTCTATGAAGGTCAAAGATTAAAGTTATCTACCGTTTCACTGTAAAATTATATATGCACCGTGGCCCGAATTCTCACTAACAAGAAAACAAAAACTCAGATACCGACATAGCAGCGTTGAAATTTGAGTAGCCCTGTGTCGACATTATCAAATTAATAATGCAGACAAAGGGCTAGTCAATAACCACAGATGGCTGCCAAATCCATCTGCAGGGGTACCCAGACAAAGTGTGTCGTCTCATTCCAGTTATCATGGTCATGGTAAAAACATGGACTGGAATGTCAAGCTGCCATTTGTCCTGATGATTTAAACATAATAAGATGTTTGAATTCATAATAAAAATAACATGTGAAATTCCACAGGTGTAAAACCGGTTTTTACCGGTTCCTTGTGATCTAGTAACTTTGTTGACAAGGGCAAAAAGTGATGAGCAATTGATAAAATGTATATTGGTGTGATCTGATATGTCCACAAAGTAATGTGTGATAATTTCACTTTTATTGGATGTTTTTTTGGCTGAGATATGAGCAAAAATGCAAAGTGATATTCACTAACTCATTGCACTTACTTTGTATACACGGCTTAAATTATCCCGTAGATAATTTAACATCTGAACACTTCAATCGTAAATATATTTTGAACGAAATGGAAATTTAAAAAACCCGTCCCGTCCCGTGCTTTTATTGTTAATGTGAATATGATAAGGTATGAGAGAACCACTATAGAGTTCCAATTAAGTTTTGAGGATTTGGACAATGAAGCAATGGAGACAACTTTCACCATCGGATAATTTGATTTCGCAAAGTTTGTATTCGTTGGTATCCGTTTACGCTATATACCCGGTGATATGCAACCGGGCCTTGAAGCCTGTGTCACACTTACCGGCTAGCTTTAACGGACGACCGACGGAGAGCAACATTTTTCAATCCGTTCGTATGCGTTTCTTGCCCGTTCCTTGTTCGGCGAATGCGTTCCTTTTATCCGTCGATCGTCCGTTTGAGCTGTCAGGTATAATGATGTGACGGTATCAGTCATCTTAAGCCCGGTGCAGACAGAGCCGACTCGACCCGATCCGACTGGTTTTCAGTCAGGCTAGAGTCAGTTTCGCTCAGTCGGAGCCGATCCAACATGTTGAATCGCCCTCGAATGACCTCCGACTGGCACTTGACTGGGAAAACCGGAGTCATGAGGCAGCGCATTCTGTGTTAATCAGGCTGAAAACCAGTCGGATCGGGTCGAGTCGGCTCTGTCTGCGGAAAGGGGGGGGGGGGGGGGGGGGGTTCTCGCATATTTTGGCAATACGGATTTGTGCCGCTTTCAAGACCCCTTTTTCGGAGCCGCTCTTAACCCAATAACAAGGCCGGGCTATTTGAGGTCTTTCTACGGTCGGGGGGGGGGGTGGGGGGGGGGGGGGGTGGGCAGTATGCCCCCCTTAAAATCTCGGCCACTATGAAGACCTATCAGTAAACGATACCCGCTATTTAGACATGTTCGACCTATGAGTAAAAAATAGCCGCTATTTAGACCAGCTTGACAGCTCCCAAGACCATCCACCAGCTCTATAGACCCCCGTTTTGGTTGGCTGAGGCACAACCCCGCCAAACGATAATTCGGGTACCAAGCTCCTCCCCCCCGCCCCCCCCCCCCCCCCCCCCCCACTCCCCCGGCCCCCGGTGCAGTGACCCGAGAAGTAGATTGCCCTCATTCATATATTTTCTTTATGTGAAACACGATTAGATGAGTCTGTTAGTGAAGCAGAAATATGTATTCCAGGTTATAGAAGTGTAAGGCTAGACCGAAACAGAAATGGAGGTGGGATTATCACATATATTAAAGATAATATACCATTCAATGTAAAACAGGACCTCATGGTTGATGACTTAGAGCTCATGTGTATTGAAGTTTCCTTACCCAAACAAAAAACATTTATGGTTGTATATTGGTACAGACCACCGAATTCCCAAAATATGATGTTTGATAAATTTGAAGCATTACTTCAGCTATTGGAATCAACATCGAAAGATGTTTTAATTATGGGAGACTTAAATTGTGATTTTATTAAAAAAACCATTAAATCATCAGACGAAAATACTGAAACGTTTGGGTGAGGAATATGATTTAAAACAGCATGTTGATAAACCAACAAGAGTAACACCAACTTCTTCAACCTTAATTGATGTACTATTTTCTTCAAATCATGACAAAGTTACCTTCTGTGACGTCATCCACTGAGCTTGAGTGATCATTATATGATAGTATGCTCTCTCGGAAGAGTAAAATATCCTAAAGCACAGCATAAATATGTTAATTCTCGCAATATGCGTAGATTTGACGTAGATAAATTCAAAACTGATTTACGTCAAGTGAACTGGGATGATGTTTTAGAGGATTCTGATCCAAATACTGCGTATGAAACTTGGGCTGTTAAGTATAATATAGTTTTGAATAAACATGCTCCTTTAAAAAGAAAAAGAGTGCGTCAAAAAGAGTCATCCTGGATTAATGATGATATATTGAATAAAATACGTGAACGAGACCGTATGAAACGTAAAGCTAAACGTACTAAATTAGATAGTGATTGGACTTTGTATAAAAAATCACGAATTCTGTGACGGCAATGATAAGGAGAGCAAAACGTTCATACGTCTCTGAAAGTATTTTGAATAATACAGGTGATAGCACAGCAATGTGGAAGTCATTACGGCGCATAATGCCTAAAAAACGAAATGTTGGCTCTATTCCAAAAATTACTGTTGATAGAAAAGAAATAACAGGTTCAAAAAATATAGCATCATGTTTTAATGATTATTTTGTTGATTTAGCTACAAGAAGAAAAGAGACCAGAAAGTTTGGTACTAATATGGAGCAGTATATGACTCCCGTTGATTCTATATTTAGGTTTAAAGAAATTTCCCAAGAGGATGTTTTGAAATGTATACATGGTATTGCAAGGAACAAGGCCACTGGCCTTGATCAAATCCCGCTAGCGTTGTAAAAGACTCTATTGAATGTATTGTTCAAACCACTTACACACATCATCAATTTATCACTAGTGACGGGGGAAATCCCCGATGCTTGGAAAAAGGCTCGTGTAACTCCATACACAAAAGTGGAGATACCTCAGACCCCACAAATTATAGACCGATTTCGATCCTTCCTATTTTGTCAAAAGTATTGGAAAAATTGGTATTTAATCAAGTATATGATTATTTGTCGGTAAATAATTTACTGAATAAAAATCAACATGGTTTTTCGCCCTAACCATTCTACTTTAACTGCCCTTATGTCTTTGACTGATGATATGATCAAATCTATAGATGAAGGAAATGTAGTTGGTGTTGTTACACTAGACTTAGAAAAGGCTTTTGATTTGATATCCTTCGACATATTATTGAAAAAAACTAAAATACTTTGGCTTTGACCAAACAGTTATTAAATGGTTTCAAAATTATTCTTGGGTAGAGAGCAATCCACATTAGTAAATGGAAGTTTATCTTCGAGCCGAACTGTAAAAAGTGGTGTACCCCAGGGTAGTATACTTGGGCCGTTATTATTTATTATTACATTGAATGATATACATAAATCTGTTAATAAATGTTCAATCTCTCTTTACGCTGATGATACATGTATGTACTATGCTTCAAAGGATCCCAAAGATTTAGAGAAATCAATTAATGATGACTTGAAGTCTATAATGCGTTGGTTTTCAAGTAATGAACTTTTGCTTAATATACCCAAAAGTCAATTTATGTTAGTTGGATCAAACACAATTTGCGCCAGTTTTCTGATGTTATAATAAGTATTGGTAATACAAAATTACAGAAAGTTACGGAGTGTAAACATCTTGGGGTCATGCTTGATTGTAATCTTTCATGGGACCAGCAAATAGACTTTGTAAGGAAAAAGGCACTAAAAAACATCCACGCTCTCAGACGAGTGAGGCAGTTCGTAGATAAAACGACTTTTCTTGTACTTTATAAGACTTTGATTCAACCCCACTTTGATAATAATAGTTTGATTTGGATGAATGGGCATCTTACACAGTTAAGTCGCCTTCAGGTTATACAAAATAGATGCTTACGTTTGGTACTTGGTGTAAATAGTCGCTTCAATAGAGAAACTTTATATATAACACTTGGTGTCGATCAACTGGAAGTTCGCCGAAAGACACAGCTTTGGTTTTTATTTTTAAGTTACTACACAATCTTGCCCCTCCATTGTTGTCATCCCGCATAGAGTTAAAACCCCACTTAGATTATAGATTGCGACATGCAAACACCCAAAATTGAATTGCCTCGACCCCGCACAAACTTATTCGAAATAGCCCATTATATGATGCATCAAAACTGTTTAACATTCTACCTATTTATTTACGAATTATACACGACGTTAAGATATTTAAAAAGGAAATTATGAAGCTACCCATACTAGATTTATAATTCATGTGCATATTAGCTGTTCAATGATTGTTTTACTCATGTATATATTTATGGCCTATTGGTTTCCTCGTTCATTCTGATTAGTAAATTATTATTACCCCAATCTTTGTAAATATGTTTTATTTTTCCCCTGTTTAAATAACTTGTTTGTAATTAATATTTTGTATTATTTTATGTATTTCTGTATTCTTTTGTCTCACGGCCCTGCTGAAAAACAGCTTGTAGCTGAAAGCGGGCATTTTATTATTGTATATACCGTGATTAAATAAAATAAACAAACAAACAAACAAACTCATTGTTTATATTATTTTATATGAAAATGCATTCTGTTTATTATGGTTGTATCTATTTACATCGAATTATCACATAATCATGTTATATTATTTGTCTGATGAGACTTATGTGTGTTTATGTATTTATGTGTTTGTGTCTTCATACTTATACATTAAATAATCCCCTTCTCACCCCCTCCCCCCCCCCCCCCCCGCCCCCCTCCCCCTTCTATCCGCGTTTTTAGACGTGCACTTTCACGAAGCGATACAGCGACTCGCCCTGTATGTGTACTACGGCGGCAACCTCCGTTGTATGGCTGCAAGCGGCTGCTGCAAGAGATGGTACTTCACGTTCAACGACAACGAGTGCTCTCCTGTGACCATCGACGGAACCGTCTACCAGGCGAACACGAACAATATGAATCTACATCGACATCGGAGTATTTCTGGTAAGTAATATAACCCCCTGTCTCTTACTGGCACATATTGGGGCGTGCAAAGCGAAACTCACACAGAGCCGACTCTACTCGATCCGACTGTTTGTTTTTTAAGTCAGGGAAACATGGTATTTGGTAAAGCCCTGCGCAGACAGAGCCGACTCGACCCTGATCCGACTGGTTTCAGTCGGATTGGCTCTGTGTGCATTGTCCTCACGGACTCTGATTTAGCCGGTCGGAAGCCAGTTGGAAGTAAATTGTGCCCCGGTTCAACATGTTGAATCTGCCGCGAGTGAATCGGACCGCCTGTCATGCCTTAAGGCCGGCGCAGACAGAGCCGACTCGACCCGATCCGACTGGTTTTCAGTCAGGCTAGAGTCAGTTTCGCTAAGTCGGAGCCGAACCAACGTGTTGAATCGGCCTCGAATGACCTCCGACTGGCACTTGACTGGCAAAACCGGAGTCCCTGAGGCAGCGTATACGGAGTTAATCAGACTGAAAACCAGTCGAATCGGCTCTGTCTGCGCCGGGCATTTGGCTTTCAGTCGCGTCTGGTCGGGTCGAGTCGAGTCGATTCTATCTGCGCAAAGTTGAGTTGTGATGCACCCGCCGATCTAGAACTATTAACATGAACATGAATAAACGCGTAGTTCTGTAATAATTGAAGGGAGTGTCCGCCTTTTGCAATCCAAATTTCACAAGTTGCAAGGTTATTGTCTTATATTAAAGAAAATGTCATTTAACAGCTTGACTGAACAAATTAGTAGTTAAAATATTTTTTTTCGTGGTGTTATAGACTTCAAAATAT
>JBAMJV010005809.1:0-155717 GCA_037951105.1 Echinarachnius parma
TGCTATTATATGTGTATACTGCTAAGGCATGGCAGGCAAGCCATGGATGGTGAACAGGTACAATAGTTGTTGTTGTAGCGTAGCAACCCTAGTTGCCTAGAGCCTTTGTTCTGTGGATACTTGGACTGGGTGTGTTAGCAAGGCAATGAAATTGCAGTGCAGTCTTAATTTTGTCGCCGTTCGTGAAAGTACTGCGAAGCAGAGTAGCTCGCGCTCTCTGCCAAATTTGTTTGTAGGGAGTGGCACCGGCTAAGCCAGCCAGAGATGCCCACCAGAATACCAGCCTGCTACTGTATTTAGTTATTGCAGCATGCAGCGGCTTGTGTGCGTAGTATACGGCCCATTGAAGTCGTTGGGCGTGGCAACAGCAGTGACAGTGCCAAGCTGATATTCCCTTCCCCTTGAGGCCAAATTGTAAGTACTACTTGCTTTATATATTATTGTTTTATAAGCATTTCAATGTTTAATACCTTGATATATATAGGTGCTGCATCTGTTAATTTAATTCGACTGCATTAAGCACTGCAGCGTTAGTAGAAATCTGAGTGAAAGTGTGGTGGTAATTTCTCTTTTGGAAAGGATAAACTAACAATATTGGACAGAAGTGAGTTCATTATAAAATGTTGCTCTAACTTTTGTAGCTTGTTAATATATATTAATTGGAGAAATGCCTCATGTTATTTGATAATCTTGTAAGAATAATAGGACTTTGTAAAGCCCTAATTTGATGTTTACACTTGAGAAAGGGCTTGAATGAAGCTTTGATTATCTATGATTATTTTAGGGTTAATGAATTGCATGTGAATTCAAGCCAGATGTTGTCAAGTGAATTAGAAGTGAGTGTATTTCATGTAGGTATGTGGATATGGTTTAGACATAGGTAGGCCATCCATTCTTTGGCTGTTTGTTCTTTATAGATGGCGGTCGTCCCCGACTCCGTATAGGGTCATCTTTGACTACCCTTAGGGTCATCTTCCAGTTTCGTCATAGTGTCATCGTCATATCGTCATGAACTTCGTCTTCCCTTCGTGGTGTAGGGTCATCGTCCTCTGATCGTCTCACGTTCGCCCTGAAGGTCAACGCAAGGTCATCAGGACCGACTCGTCGATTGCTACAGCTCGCGTAATGAAGAGTTCACGTCTCACCCTGTGTCGCGTTGTGAACACCCCACTAGTTGGACACCATAGAGTAGAGTCACCGTAAATTAGCGCCATCGCTCGCGTCCGTAATGTATGGTGACCTTTCCTGTTTATGTCTTTTGGGACACTTAAACACAGACTCAAACTAATCCTTTCTTGTTGTTTTATTCAAGACCCTTCTTTTGCTATTCCTCATTGGTTATTGCCAATTTAATCCTGTGTTTTGTTTATCGAATGTTAGCTACCAGGAGTAGCCAATTCAGATACTGATATAGGCACTCACTTGTGTGGGTCATTAACTCAACTATTATAGTCTTCATTTGGCTTTGATTGTTGGAAGCTTTCCACTGAATTGAAAGATAAGCAATAAAGTTAACTTTGAAGTGTATAACTTGTGTCCCTGTAATTATTTGGGTGGCTAAGCGGCCTTATAGACTTAATGAGTTTAGAGAATTAAACCACTCTTACAAAGTCATCTCCATTCCTTCATGCACAAAACATTCCGCCGAGTATACAACATACCACACCTGAGAGAGAACGGAAAATAAACGCTAACGAACTGAGACGTATGGGTCGCTCAACTCGATATTATGTCCAACATGTTATAGTCATAACCTTTGTATTTGTTGTCTAATTTAGATCATGTTTTACCTAATTGTTCTTTCATTCTTGTAATTGGTTTGATATTAACCCTAATAAGGCCGGGGGGCATAATACCCCCTCCCCCCCCCCCCCCCCCCCTCCTCCCCCTACGCGATTCATGTTATTGCCGTAAAACGCGGTAAGATGACCAGGATGACGCGCCGCTGCTTGGTGACTTTTTTCCTTTGGGTCTTGCGCATATTTGAAAACAAAACATTTGAAATTCGGCCCTAAGTCACGAATGTCCAGTATGCATCTTAAAACAATTACCAATTTATGATGTGGATACCAATAAAGAAAACTCATCCCGAAATACTACTAATGCAATACCATTGCAAGATGTTCACACACATGTAACTAATAATCCGGTTAGGAATATATTTGTTGATAACGATAGGTCAACCAAAGTTTATGATGTACTCGATGGCAAATAAATAAAGGTTTTAAGATATCACACCTAAATATACGAAGTTTGAGGAAGAAGGTGGATCACATTTCAACCTTATTGTCCTCTAATCCGATTGATGTATTTACGATGTCCGAAACATGGTTGGATGAAACCGTGTGTCTAAATTTAACAATAGATGGTTTATATTCATTAGAAAGAAGAGATAGAGACTGTCAAGCAGTGGCGTAGCTAGGGTCAACGGATTGGGGGGGTACAAATGCGAGGGAGCGGAGCGACCAAGCCCTCGGGCGCGAAGCGCCCGAGGGGGGGGGGGGAGGGTGTGGGAGGGGGGTGTCCCCCCCCCCCCCCCTCCCCACACACGGTAGGGAGCTTTTGCAAATTTTC
Source organism: Echinarachnius parma (assembly GCA_037951105.1). NCBI lineage: Eukaryota > Metazoa > Echinodermata > Echinoidea > Clypeasteroida > Echinarachniidae > Echinarachnius > Echinarachnius parma. The sequence continues at coordinate 2,575 of JBAMJV010005809.1, forward strand.
ACTCGAAATAATGCAATCTGGTGCATACCTTGGAAGGAAATTTGATAATACTAAATTAAAGAAATCATGACTTAAATCATCTCCATCATGATTAGACCGCTATAGTATACAAACACAATCGAACCTACACAAACACCAGACTCAAATACACTGCATCTTCCGTGCATGTGTATACTTATTTGGGGGAGGGTGTGGCCCTCCCACGTGGAGAAATTTCGAAATTGGTGTTTAAAATATCACTTTAGAAGTATGATCATTATTGTCCTTATCATTATTATTGTTATTATGCATTTTGTTAGATTTTAAAAAGATTTAACTTCGAAAAAAGTGGGGATTGTTTGTACTTGTACAGGCCACCCCCCCCCCCCCCCCCTTGCAAAAGTGGGGGATATATCCCCTATCCCCTGATCAAACGCCCGTGGACACACTAAAACTCACGCTGTTGATCCCATGTGTATCTCCTGGTGGAACTGTTGTTTCTGGCGTACATTGTCTGGTTAGGTGGATCTGTAAATGGTGCGCGTAATGTAGAAGGATCATTTTCAAGAAGGGGGCAAAAGGTTCTCTAAAGTGGGAGGGGCATTGCGAGGGATCGAAGCGACCAAGCGGGGGAGGGTATGGGAGGGGGTTTCCCCCTCCCACTGTAGGGAGCTTTTGCAAATTTTTGGCTTTAAATTGTGCGATTTGGTGCATACCCGAGACAGACTTTCAAATGTATGGGGGGGGGGGGGGGGGGGGGGGGGGGGGGGGGGGGGGCATGTCCCCCCTCCCCCGTCCACCGCCTGTTGTCGCCCATTTTTCAAGTACAGCGTGACTAGACCCACGACACGGGTCCCTTGGGTTAGGTTCAGTAGGCCTATGCTCAATTGATGCAGATGTCGACTCTGGAGAAGATGACTGGTGCTCTTACAATCATGATTAAGTAATTAGTCAAGGAAGTTTGTCTTTGCCTAGACATTTTGGACTAAGTAGTGCAACTATGCGCCTATAATTATAGCATGCATGAAGGCGTCAACGGTCAAAATTATCTATAAGAGCGGGAGGCAGCTGTAGGATCCTGCAGAGGCCCCTGGTGGACGATTTACCATGCGCTAGGCAGTTTGTTAGGCCTACGCGCTCTATACTACTGAAAATAATGCGGTATTAACGGAGCGTCGATCCTCGCGCGCGGGACTGACAATTCGCATAATTAAGGCGCTATGCCTGCGGCCTCCCCGGGTTGGAAGGATTCTTCAAACTGATATAGTGCGCTATTGCTACTAGGGAACGACTGTTATGTTGTTCTTTATTATCATTGATAACATCATTATCATCACACATTTAATAAAACATGATAATAATGAATGATAACAACCCATTTGTCTTAATTTCGGGTCGTTCGACATTTTGTTTTCTTTTTCCAAACGATTGGGGGGGGGGGGGGGGGCACGTGAATTTTTAGATTTATCTTGACAACGTGACTTTTTTAAACGGAAATTTGATGAAATTAAAAGTGATAGTATTTGGTGTGATTATAAACACGCACGAAATAAAGTGAATAATTTAGGTAAACGCTTAAAGAAAGATTATTATATTGAACTATTTGAAAACAGTATTGGTGATACAAATCTTACGTGGAAAACTTTGAAAAGTTTTTTCAAGCCAGACTAAGTCTGCAAAATTGCTTTCAATGAATATTTTGTCCAGGATATAACAATGCCAATGCAGTTGAGCGTGATGACATTGATCAAGTAACTAACTCTACCTTTCAATTTAAGAATATTACGTACGACTTTGTCGCTAAAGAGCTACGCAACCTTTCAGTGCGTATGTCAAGTGGTCTTGATAATATCCACCCTCGTTTATTGAAAGAAACAGCACCATTTATAACTAAACCGTTGACCCACATTTTTAACGCAACAATTACCTCAGGATCCATACCAATGGAATGGAAAAGGGCTAAAGATACCCCCATTTATAAATCTGGTGAAAGGGATCAAAAAAGTAATTATAAGCCTATTTCTGTTTTGTGTCATATAATGAAAATACTTGAAAAGGCTGTTCACGCTCAACTATACAATTATTTTACAACCAATGATTTGTTAAGTCAGTGTCAATCTGGATTTCGTCCTTTACATTCAACTACAACAGCATTGATTGATGTTAATGACTATTTATTGAATAATATTGATAATGGGTATATAACTGGAGCTCTATTTCTTGATTTTAAAACACGTTTGATTCTGTGAATCATAGCATATTATTGAATAAATTAGAAAGGTATGGTATATGTGGTTCCGAGTTAGCTTGGTTCACCAATTACTTATCGGACAGAAATCAGTGTGTGTGTGCTACAATGGAAAACTATCAAGCTTTCGAAATGTTAAAATGGGTATCCCACAGGGGTCAATTTTAGGTCCATTGCTGTTTGTTGTCTTTATAAATGACATGTGTGATTTGTTATATTCTGACCTGATGACGCTGCCCTATTTTGTAAAGGTCGAGATTATTTATCTGTCCAGACGAAATTGCAAACTGAATTGAATAGAGTTATGCAATGGGTAGAGAACAATGATTTACAGTTAAATACGAAAAAATGTAAAGTTATGTTGTTTGGCACACATAAAAAAGTACACAATAAACAAATTTTGCTTGAGCGCGAAGATGTTATCATTGAACAGGTAAATCAATTTAAGTATTTAGGGGTCATACTTGATAATACTCTCAAGTTTGATAAACACATTGATTTGGTATGTGCACAGCTAGCTAGGACTATTGGGTATATTAGACACATTAAGAAATATTTACCGAAACAAGTTTTGATTCTGCCATATAATGGTTTAATTCTTCCACACATTGATTATGGTTTGATAATATGGGGAAACTCCGCGAAGTATTTGATTTTGAAAGAACAGCGTCTTCAAAATAGATACGCTCGCTTGATTCTGAATGCTGATTTTCTTACACCCCATTTGTTAATGTTGAAACAGCTAAACTGGCAATCTGTCTTACAAAGAGTTAATTACCAATTTTGTTTGTATATTATGTTTAAAGTTATAAATGGACTTTCACCAGAGTATTTGAAGGTTATGGTAATTTTTAGAACTCCGCATTTATTTACAAGATATGCCATCGATAATCCTTTATATGTAATTAAGCCAAACAAAGACTATATGAAAAGATCCTTTCAGTATTTAGGTTCGATAATTTGGAACAATCTCCCACTTTGCATTAGATATACCAGTTGCCTCGTATAAAAGGCAATGTAAATTATTATCACTTATTGATCGCATCTAATTACTAATATATATTTCCTAGTATACATTTTAGAAGTAAATATATCACACACTACCACAGTTCCCAATTTAAGTAAAAGTTAGGTTTTCTTTTTTGTTTTTGTTTTTTAGTTTGTTTTTGGATGAAAGTAGTTGTTAGATATATCTATTTTATGTATATATTTGTATTTATTCTTATTGTGTTGTTGTGTTCAAAATTGTGAATTGTATTGTTTTTTTTATTGTATGCAGGGCCCCTTGGTAGATCAGTTGTTTAACTGAAAGGGCAACCCTGTTGAAATAAAATGTTAATAAATAAATAAATAAATAAGTCACGTGACCTTTTGTCTATGCATGTCAGCCTTAAAATCGCTCAATTTCGAGATTTGTGTACAATACAATCATATTGAAATATCAGTTTTTCGTAAAAAGAGGTATATCATTGGTTATTTGGTCTTGTTTACATTTGATATGTTTGTTTTGGGGTTCAAAATAGTTGAATCATAGTTAGAAATATAATAAACAACAATAACAATACAATATATAAGTAAAAAACAAACAAAGAAATACATAAGACATTATAAAAAAAAAACAATATAAAACATAAGGAAAAACCTGGCTCTTTCAAATTGTTTTGTCGTATTATCATTCCAAATGGTTTAAAGAATATATGTAGTGAAAACCAATGTTTAATTATGAAGAATATATGATTTATGGATAAAAATATGAATGTTGTTACCTTATTTGCATAAATTACCTTATGCAAATTAATACATTTTTCAAAAAGGTAGAATTACCATTGTATTATATACACTTCACCTATTATGCGTGCACATTGTCACGGCGATCGGCCGCTTTGCGGCCGAGATCTTAAGGGGGGGGGGGGGGGCATAATGCCCCCCCCCCCCCCCCGGCCGTAGAAAGACCTCAAATAGCCCGGCCTTTTTATGGTTAAAGGGTACAAATACCCAAACAAATTATTCTTAGAAATGAAAGGAAACATCTTTAGTATTCCATTCCATCAACACGTTCATAAACATATGTTTCCAGAAAAAGTATATCATTGGAAAACGCATCACCGTTCTAAAGGATGCGTTCATGGGTCTGCATGTACGAGACTACTTTGTCCAGAGCGAACGAATCGTCCGGGATTCTATTGTCCTCAAACGTACGCGTGAATAGCATTGGAGCACTCGCAAATGTTTGGCCCGTACGGAACCAGGAAATAGTAATGGTTCCGTGGTGGAAATTAATTGCTTTGTTTATGATTTACACAACCCTTTGCAAAATGCTGGGTATCTATTTGATATGACAAAACGGTACCAACACAAATCATTATGTGTTGTTCTTTGCCTGGTTAGGTGGTCCCCTTTAAGTATTTCTGGCCTTGAAATTCTCTTTTGACGATTTCACATGAAAACTTCTAGTGAATCACTTATTACTATGAACGTAAAACCACAAGATGCACCTTGATTCACGTGTTCCCTATTAGACCAAACACGCTGCACCACTGAATCTAATCATGATTACAACAGTGACAAAGACTTGTTTTCATTGCTAATTGGTCTTCCTAATACAGATCAGCTAACATTTTACATTGGTCAATGTGAAGATATATCCCGCATCGAAACAAACGACTTCTGCAACGTGGAAGTTCCTGTTTCTCAAGAGCATATCAGTCTTAACTGTTCCGTCATTGGAGCTACAGGACTCATTTCTATATCCTGGTCAACCAACGACACATCACAGGTACTTAGCAGTACGTCGACAAGACACGACAACGTGGGCAATCTAACTGCGACAATACGAGAGAGGGTGGACACCATTCCGTACGGACGGGGTTTCACATGTACTGCTGACGTGAACAACGGTGGTTTCAGGAGGAAGTTCACCGTCATTCCAATCCTGTCACCATCTTCTGTGGAGGTCGTGTCAGGTATATTTGTAATAATATCGATGCACATATGTTTGTACTTATTTTATTTGCCAGTAAATAAGCACATACTTGATTCCTACAATGCCCCAAACTTTCCTTCAGTTATACTTTTGGCAATACAACCTGACAAAATCTCTGAAGATTTGGGGCATATATAACATTACCAGTGTTTTATTTTTCCACAGAATGAAAGTCCCCCATGTGTTCATTTATAAATTAAAAAAAAAATAGGTTTGCACACAACTAACACTTTTCGGGGTCTTATTTCGAATAAATCAATGAAAGTTAAAGGGATAGTTGAGTTCTAGTAAAGAGAGTTCGGTTTTGGTCAAACTTAATTTTAGTGAGCAAAACCTGCAACATTACATTACAAACTAATAGTTATAACTCCATCATGCTAAAAATGAATAAAACATTACAACTAACTAATAAAAAAGAGCCGTTCAAATTCAAGAGGGCGCTCTCAATTAAAACACTCATCGGCTTTTTTTTCATTTTAAAACAAAATATTGTGCATGTGATGTTTTGTTGAAATAGTGATTAGATAGAGAAATAATCAACAACTATCTATAAACCTATGTTGTAAATTGTTGCAAAGAGGAAGCATCTTTTACAATTTTGAATGGCTGGTTCAAAATTGTTGAATAATTGTGGGGCACCAGATTTATTACAAATAGCTATATTTATGTATATTTGAACCGATTTTGATCAAATAAAGTTTATTCTGTCATTAAAATTGTATGCTCTTTCTAATTTAACACTCGGCTGTTCATTATCTCACAAAACAATATTATCCCTTTAAGGATTAATTAACATGCATTACATGATGTTAAGTGAATGCTGTATTTTGTGTTTAAAATGTCACTATCGGACGCTGGTCTTGTGAAATGTGAGTTTTGGTTTAGAGGGCGCTGCAGGATATTGTTTTGTGAATCAATTAAAAAACTGAGTGTCAAATTTGAAAGAGCATACAATTTTAATGACATAATAAACTTGTTTTGATCAAAATCGGTTCAGTGACGGCTGAAAGATACATAAATATAAACAATTTTTAAAATTCTTGGATCCCACGATAATTCAATCAGTTTGAACCAGCCGTAAACAAAAATACTTACACTTTTAAAACATTTACAAAATCTCTCTATAAATCATTATTTTAACGAAACCTCCAATGCACATTTAAAAAAATTAAGACTGGTTGAAACCAATTCGTTTTTAAAAGAGCGCCCCATAAGTCTTAACGGCTCTTTTTTTTTTTTAATGATAACCGGATTTGTACTTGTCGTTTGTAATTCTTGTATACCCTTCGAGCATGGTTGAGTTATAAATATTAGTTTGCAATGTAATGATGCAGGTTTCGGTTACTAAAATTCAATTTGACCTCTGTACTCTATATACCGTCCAAAACTTAACTATCTCTTCAAGTAATATGAATCATAAAGTTATTGTTCTCACAATGCCGTAACACTATGCCCATTTTATTCAAAGAGTCAAACGGAACTCCTAACATGACTTTAAGAAATTGCGTATGGATAACATCTTTTCCCAGAATAAAATAATATATTTCAGTGCTCTCCTTCAATTTCAAATGCAGATCTGTCCATTGGCATGAGGATTATGCTAGGCGTAATCATTACCGTTGCCATTGTCAGCCTGCTCATTGTGATCATCTTCGTCAAAGCCGCCTTCAGTAAATATCAAAAAGGTGTGTGAGTAAATATAATTACAACTCTTGCAGGTTGAATAAGAAAAGGAGTTGTATTATAAACTGTTGTCATATATTCACAAAAGCATTATACTTGAATGAAAAACGTATGTATGTATTATTATAATCATTATCAATATTACACTGTACTATTATTATAATTATTATTAGTATTAATATTAATACTATTATTTTCCCCGGTGACCCCGAGTCCATGTAGTGCTGCAACGCATACATCCATGAAGCCATGCAGGGCTTTTACAATTTGGAAGGATTTTGTTGTCCTCATAATGTTATTAGATTAATATGTTACGTAAGTATCTAAGTCAGTACACGTCTTTAGTCCTTATTCATCTTAATTATCAACTTATAACCAACCTATATCCGTGTTTGCGTTACCTCTTAGATGGTGATGCTGAGCCATTGATGCAAGGTAAGTTCTTATTATTACATACTATTTAAATCCTTCAAAATCAGAGTCCCTGCCATATGTAAATGCAATTGTAATCCATTTATACAGGGTGGCCCAAACAAAAGACGGAACGGGACACTAAGGTACAAAAATAATTATGTTCATCGGATATAGAATCTTTTCCAATTAAAAGCGATACCATTAACAGTAATGTTGGTAGTGTATGTTTTGTTTTAGGGCGCTCTGAGTGCGCATTGTACATTGCGCATGCGCAATGGCTCATGAAAATACTAGTATAACTCGCCTGTCTGACACTACGTAAAAAAGTGAATTATCTAGATTAAAATCGTACTAAACCCCTCAAAAAAGAGTTCGGAAACTCAAGTTTGATCGATTATATCTATTTTATTATGAAATCATAATGGTTATATTTAGTATCACTTGAAAGGGTGTGTATACCTTTGTAAAATGATACCAAATACCGTAAGCATCACGAGCACGAGGTATGCGCAGTATATTTGAGAATGGGGGAAAGTCAGAAATGAAATGTCACAACATGCGCCAACAAACTTCAGTTGGAAGGTCTGACACCCATATCACGGTCTTTCTCAAGTTCAAATTCTTTCGACGATGAATATCTTGTGATGCTGTTGAATATGGTATCAGACAAAAGCCTGTTTTTTCCAATGACACCTCACTTGGAATGAATATGAAACCCGGGTAGGTACAATTAAGGTGAATATTGGGGAGGATCGACAGCAAAATGTAAGCATAATGTATTTGATTGTGTGAAATTGAAGGCGTTGCATCGAAAAATTACTTTTTGTGGGGATATCTTAGTACTTAAAGGCCAAGTTGAGTTTTGGTAATTTCCAAAGTGCCCCCCCAACATCGATTGTAACGGATTTGGTTGATTTCAATTCCATATGAAAGATCATCGAAAAAAACATGGGAAATAATAATAATTTCCATTCAAATGCTCTAATTGTTGTGAAATTTGCTTTCAAAATATCATATAAAAGTGGTTGACGCCCGGGTATCACTTTTTAGAACCGCTAGTGCGAAGCACTAGCGTTCTATGTTCTCCTAATAAAAGACTGAAACCAAATATTTGTGTGCACGCTAATTGTGCTTAAAACTATACATATGATACGGTACTTACCAGCAATTTACTCTCCAATATGTGATCCAACTACCGGGTGGATTAAGATTATGATTTTTCCTTCCATTCCGCAAAAAATCAGTGATATATGCGCCTCATGGACCAGTCTCTCCGTGTGTTAGCGCGACTGTGAACGAAAGGCGAACGAATGCGAATGGGGCTTGCGAGTTGCGTCAACGGCAGTGTTGGAGTCATACTTCTATGGTTGCGATACATACGTACTACTGTATAGTATTACCGCACACAGTGACTGCACTGCAGTCCCGTATTACCGCACACTGCACTATACAGTCCCGTATTAGGACCTACAACGCTAGTGCTTCGCGCCGAGTTAATTTGACACTTCGAGTTGTAACGGCTCTTTTTGAATGATAACAGGGGTTTTACTTTGTCGTTTGTAATTGTGTATACTTTTCGAGCATGGTGAAGTTATAACTATTAGTTTGTATCGTAATCGTGCAGGTTTTGGTTACTAAAGTTAAGTTTGACCAATACTCAACTATCCCTTTAACTTAACATAATCATTATGAAATTCAACATTATGTTTAAGGGGTAGTACAATTTTGGTAAGGCTGAACTTTAGTAACCAAACATGGACAGTAACATTATAAACTAATAGTTATAACTCCACCATGCTCGAAAGGTATACAAAATTACAAACGAAGTAAAAAACCTGTTATCATTAAAAAGGAGCCATTAAAACACAAGAGGGCGCTTTCTAAAAAGGCATTGGTTTCAACAATTTTTCGTACAAAATTATGCATGTGATGTTTTATTGAAATAATGATTAAATAGAGAGATCATCAACAACTATTTAAAAAACGCTTTTGAACATTTTTGAAAAAGTGCAAGCATTTTTTTTATTTTTTGAAAAAAACATCTAATTATTTGGACCCCAAATAATTATAAGATCCGATACATTTATTGATATTTCAGCCGTTTCTGGGTCGATTTTGACGAAATAAAGTTTATTCTGCCATTAAAATTGCATGTTCTCTCAAATTCGCAACTCAGTTTTTCATTACCTCACAAAAAATTGTGATGTTCAGCGCCATCTCTACCAAAACTAAACTACCCCTTTAAAGTGTGTTAATTTGTCAATGAAATAATGCCCCATTCATAGTGGTTATGTGATTGAGGTGTGTGTAGTACCTCTAAATGTATGGGGCTCAAAATGATACGTTGCTAGGTCGACGTTATACCGTTTGATACGTGGTAATAAGGCCATACCTACACGGTCAAAGAGGGCGCTAATATGCCAGTTCTGGCCAGTTTGCGTAGGTTTAGAGAAATTTGAAGCATTTTCAATACATCAAGTTTGTGAGTTTCCTGTATTGCACACTCATATTCAGCATAATCATTGCAAATGAGACATCATATTACAGGTAAATTAACGAGCTTTCCGATATTGCAAAACGTAATGATGTTAGAGTTATGATTAATACAACAATATCTTACCGGAATCTTGAAACAAGAAGCCACGGTCTTAAATTCATAGCATTAATAGACCCCCATATCCGGTTTTACTGCACAAACCCTAATTACAGGTGAGACATAATTTTAAGGAAAAGTAAACATTCTTTCACATGATGCTAAATTTACTGATGATTATGCAATTTAAAACCCCAAAACATCTCCTCCAATAGTCGTTTTTCGATGCAACGCCTTCAATTTCACAAAAAGAAATGCATTTTGCAATATTTCACTTTCGGCCCTCCCCCATATTCAGCTGTACCATACTTAACCTGTTAATAAAATTGTTAGGGACATAACCGTATTGAAAAGATAGACCATTTGAAATAAATGACAAATATTGTACCATTTTAAAGGGGAAAATACAATTTGACAATAAAAGTGATATAATCGATCAAAGTTGAGTTTCCGAACTTTTTTTTGAGGGGTTTAGTATATTTAAGATCGATCGGGATTTTTCTGTCTTACACCGCCTATAGACTTTGAGGGAAAATAGCTTTGTAGGAATGATGTGATGTGGGAAAACAAAACAAACTGATTACAAAAAGTGGAGGGAAGACCACCTAAATGGGATAAGAATTATATGATAGTTAACAACAGGATGATAGATACAGTATGGTAACATACCAACAATGCATGATGAATTTAATTTGATATTAATATTATTATTATCATTATTATTTCGTATTTCTCGTTTTCCCGGTAACCCCGGGTCCCAAGCCCGCAGTGCTTCAACACATACATCCATGAAGCAAAACAGGGCTTTTACAATTTGGAAGGAGTTGATGTCCTCATAATATTATTAGATACATATGTTACGTAATTATGTAAGTTATTACAAGTGTGGTATCCTTATCAACTTATAGCAAACATATTACCGTTTTTGCTTTACATACTAGATGGTGATGCTGAGCCATGGATGGAAGGTAAGTTCTTACTATTACAACATATTTAAATCCTTCAAAACTATTGTTATCACTTTATGTTATGATGAGCGAATATACTTTCCCTTTTTGTTCTTAATAGCTTTTTGCCACCAGTTGTTTACATCAGAAAATTAAGTTAACGCATTTTTAAGGCATTTCTGCATCTGCCTCTTACGGTGTATGACATAGTTATTACATAGACAGGGTGGCCCAGTAAACATTTTAGGCTTCATTTGGTGACGCCATTTCGGGATTCAAATAATTGAGTCTAATAGCTACAACACCTTTTTCTGAAAATGTTCCGTTTTTCTGGTCATAGTAAGATTTAGCATCGTTTGATAAACATTAATTAAATAAGCACTAGACAACCAGTGTAACTCATATTGATACATGCGCTTAATTATATGAAAAGGCATACAGACATGTTTCGGATGAAAGTTGTTTTGAAATGTTGAACTTAAAATTGTGTCGTTAAATTCAAAAGCAACTCGGCGAGAATTGCTGAAAGTATGCCTATTGTTTTAAGGGCCATTAGATATATAATTCACATGATGCAATAATGCCGGTTGATATGGCAGATACAATTTATATTTTAGTGACCCGCGTTATTTGCATTTAGACAAACATGATCCATTCGATGTATCGTTCCCACTGTGGGCATCAAGAACGGACCAACGCGTGAGAATTAGGGGAGAGAAAGGACAACAACCTCCACCGATCACTATTCCACGAATATTCAAGAGGATCAAGAACAAATACCCAGACAAGATTGCACTGGCCGTCAAGAACCCGATGAACAACAAACTGTTGGAAGAGTGGACTTATCAAGAATATTGGAATGACTGCAGGAAAGTGGCCAAGTCACTTATGAAGGTATAAGGCAATCACAATCAAATTGAACGAAATATTTGAGGGAGTGAACATTATCAAACCTGGGAGAACGAAACAAATTCGAAGACAAAAAAAGTAATAGTAGGTGTTTTAGTGAACAAAAAGGAGTTAACATAACAGAGTTAACATAACATTAATTGTTTACGAATTATGTTTCTGTTAAAGATTTGATTTCTGATAATCAGAAGTCACAGCTATAATTACATTTGTTTGTTTGTGCTTTTTTCTAGCTCAATGTACAGAAACATCAAATAGTTGGGATTTCTGGAAGCATCTCTCCAGAATGGATATTATCTTACATGGGGACGATTATGGCTGGGTAAGTACGAATGTATGTACATGTACATTAATAAGGCCTAGAGTGAGAACACACATGAAAACACACACCAGGCATTAATTGTTGACGATGTGAAGATCTATGTATTTAACATGTAGGGACAATCCCAGCCATGGAAGTATAGAGAGGAGAAACCTGACCCGCATTGCCCTTAACCGCCATGATATTGCTTCCCCCACAGTCTGGCGACACGCTGCATTACGTTGGTAAACATATTGCTGGACATTTGGTAATGTGCTGTTTAGGTTGCCGTTCGTTATTCCGAAAATGAAATAGGGTTCGTTAATCCAAACATTTGTTGCATTATTCCGGAGGTTCGTTATTCCGAAGGTTCGCTAATCCGGAAATAAACGGGTTCATTATTCCGAAGGTTCGCTAGTCCGAAAATGAATCGGGTTCGTTATTCTGAAGGTTCGCTAGTCTGAAAATGAAATCGGGTTCGTTATTGCGAAGGTTTGCTAGTTCAAAAATGAAATCGGGTTCGTTATTCCGAAGGTTCGTTAATCCGAAAATGAAATCGAGTTCGTTAATTCGAAAATGAAATAGAGGTTGTCTGTCCGAAATGAAAAAAAACTACGACGTAGACAATGTTGGAGGGGTTCCCGAATCATGAATGTTTTTCTGATTTCATTTAAGCAATGTTGCCTAGACAAATTGATTTAGAGCAGTGGAGACAGGGAATGGGGATCAGTCGTACTATAATGGCCGCGGCTGCATGCATGCTGCTGCCAATAATAGTAGTGTAGTAATGATTTTGATTCGTCTCCACTGTGTGTGTGTGTTTGTGTGTGTGAGTGATTTCATTTTCGGATTAACAAACCTTCGGAATAACGAAGCCGATTTTATTTTCGGACTAGCGAACTTTCGGAATAACGAACCCGATTTTATTTATTTTCGGACTAGCGAACCTTCGGAACCTTTGTTTTTCCGAAGGTTTCTTAATCCGAAAATTAAATAACTCACACACACAAACATATTAAAGTCATACCTGTAAAGTGTCCAAATCCACGAAAATTACTTGGAGCTTCCTCGTTTCTCTTCTACCGTGTTGTTTAGCTTATGGTAAAAGAAGAATAAAATAGGGTTTGATTTTTTCAAATGTCCCTTTAGTATGAAGATAATTATTTATTTCAATCACGCTTTTGATTATAAGTAAAATTGTCCTAGCTGAGAATGTCCGTATGCAGCACCCGTGAGAACATTCCGAAGATTGAACTTTGAGCCGAGCGATTTCAAATTCCATGAATTCTGTACTACGTGTGTAAACATACACGGGTGCGAATATCTCAAACGGATCATTCATTACTGCGACAAATGTATGGCAGACCATCAGTATTCGGTGATAAAATATGAACTCAATATTCGTTTTTTTTCACTAGGTAAACAGTGTTGGTTTTCTTTCAAACTTTCACAAATCTTTCAATTGTATTTTACAATGATATTGATATAGGATTGAAGTCTCAAATGTCATTTTGTGCAATATCTGACACTTTACAGATATGACTTTAATGTACGTTATAGTTATAAGGAGTATTTGGGGAGAAGAAATGACAAATCCTTGTTTTGGAAACCCGTGACAGAATGGGAAGTTTTTTATTATCTAGATAGTAATGCTAGTACAGTACAGAGTAGGGTAGGCAATATATTAGCTCCTACGTTATTTACATGTAATATATCTCGTCTCGATTTTGATATACCGTAAATGTTTGACTATAAGCACTATGGTACATGGCTCTGCATGATCAGTGCATTTGTATATTCATATGAATTTCCCGAGTTGAGCATAGGGATAATAATCTTCGAGAAAGCATGCCCTTATTACAGGAATAGAAGAAATAACAACAAAACACTGTTTTAAGACGTTAAAGGGACAGTCCCTCTTTGACAAACGTCTGAACAGTTTCCAGTTGACGGATGGGGATGAATAAAACACACACAAAAAAATCAGATCGAACAGCCCTATAATTTGGATTCTATGAATGAAAAACGAATGCGTCCCTCCATCAGACTATATTTCGGTCAATAAAAGAGTTTAACTGATTTAGCATAATATTACAACTATATTGTACTTATTCTTGCAACGGTATTGTGAAGCCCACATTTTTAAAGGTATGTCACGGACACAAATCTTAAAAATGAAGAATATGTAATTACATGTAGTCAGTTTAAGCGAGGTTTGGTTATTTTGCCTAGTGTGCGGTCATGCTATTCGTATGTGTGTGCGGGTCACGTAGCAAGCGCGAGTCACGCATAGCGTTGTGGTACTTCTTGGAATCCCTGTACGAACTTCCTCACTGGGTGAATATACGTATAATGCACAATTGTTTGTTGGACGACGGTTTATTAGTTTTAGGTCTATAACTCCACGAAAAAGAGATTTCAAGCCCTAATGTTGTCAGGCATGCTATTAAATGACATTTTTTTTCATATAAGACAATAACCTCGCAACTTTTGAAATTTGCAATAGAGGGAATGTCCCTTTAAGACTGCTATCGACAACAGAATCCCGAACGTGTCTTTTTAAAATTCCATCTTGAATAAAGGCTGTCATTGGCAACAGGGACAATTTCTTCTCATGGTTGTGGGGATGATCAGTCTTTGCGAGGGAGCGAAGCGACCGAGGGGGGCAGGGCCGGGGGTTGGACCCAATGACGATGTGGAGCATCGTCCACGAGCCGCGTAGCGGCGAGGCGATTTTTTGGGGGCTATTTTGCTAAGGGGGGGGAGTTTGACCCAATGGCGATGCGGAGCATCGTCCACGAGCCGCGTAGCGGCGAGGCGATTTTTGGGGGGCCATTTTGGGGGCGCCGCGACGTCTCCTGGAGACTAGCTGGGTCTCCGGGGAGTCGCGGGAAAATCAAACATGTTCGATTTTCGACCATCAGTCGCGGAGACTAATTTTGTCCGCGACTGGGGAGACGTCGCCGCGACGTCGCCGCGACGTCGCCGCGACCTACTGGAGACCAAGGCGACTGAGAGGATACGTTGCGGAGACGTCTCCGCGACACTACTTGACGTTGCTTGACCCACTTTAGAGACCACGTGACTGAGTTCTTTATCGTTGGTACAGTTTGTTCCTGCTCCCATGGATACGTCGCGGAGACGTCTCCGAGACTTCGCCTTGGTGAGATTGCAAACCATTTTTGGGTCTCCCGAGTCGCCGCGACTACCACGACTGATCAGTCGCGGCAGTCGCGGCGACGTCTCCGTCGGTGAGATACGCACTTAAGGCATCAATTTCACGTTTTATAAACTTGTTTCTGAGTTACCGTGTTATAGATAAACACAATTAATGAAATCAAGTTTGCAGAAAACCAAAGGGTGGATTATTATACATGTTCAAGGGAATGTGCCAGATAATGACCTAGAACATGCCTAGAGCAGGAAACAAGGCCGGAAGTGGTGAACGCGCAATCAGATGTTTTTTTTTGTTTATACTTGGGCTCTCAACTTGTGGCATAGTGTGGTTGGACTGATTGGGGGCGGTGGCAGACACTATTATTAGGGGCACACGTTATGTAATTCTCCTTATATTTGTTGATATCCCCGTTTGTTTTTGTTTTAATATTATTATTAGGGGCACGTGCCGACAGCCCCCCGGTCGCTACGCCACTGATTAGTCTGTAATGTTTAGGCATTAATGTATTATATTGATTAATCTCACTTCAGACAAAATATACAGGCACATATATCATAACACAAACAATAGTACCTAAATATAAAGAAAACGGTGTATATTAGTCCAATTTGGTAGCCTCTTCTACAATTACATGCGCCAGTATACTTTTTTAAATTTTATTTTACCCTCCCAAATATTAGGGGGGATGATAATACAGGCCATCCCCCCACCACAAATATTGGGGGGATATATCCCCCCATCCCCCCCGTTATCGACGCCCCTGATTGGCAACATCTGATGCTTATTATTTGATTGATAGGTACCCGAATCACACGTGTATAAAAAATGTGATTGTAATCACAGTTTTGTTCGTAGTGTGAAAGCAAGGCAACCGAATCACCGTGATTGTAAACATAACTCCAATCATGATTGCAATTACCAGTCAGAAACCGCTCTAAGTCTTGCCAGTTGTTGGGAAAATATTTGAACAAATTGTGAATGTTCGTTTAATTGATTTAGAGACTAATAACATGCTGTATAAACATCAGTACGGATACCGTAAGAAAAACAGGGTGGCCCCAACAAACGGAACGGGGCACTCTCCAAAATAAAGTAACAACATGATTATGTCCATAGGAAAGAATGTCTTTTCCAATGAAAAATGATACCAATAACAGTCATTTTAGTCGTGTAGTTTTTGTTTTAGGGCGCCGTGAGTAAGACCATGTCAGGTTCCCCTTTTTGTAAATTTGTACCAAATCAGTGTCTGATAAATGAGACTTACTGCCTGACATACCATTGAACACGCTTTTATCCGCGCGTCATTGTTAGTGTGCATTCAGCTGTGTGCCGAACGAATGGGCATAATTGGTTAATAGTATGAAGGGCAGTAAGTCTCATTTATCAGACACTGACTTGGTAAAAATTGACAAAAATAGGAACCTGACATGGTCTCACTCAACGCGCCCTAAAACAAAAACTACACGTCCTTTTACTTTATTTTGGGAAGTGCCCTGTTCCGTTTTTTGTGCCACCCTGTATAGTACTAAACTTTCTTTGATTAATCTTATTAATACGCTTATCTTTCCAAGGCACCTGCAAAAGCCTTCTGTAGTACCACATCTCCAATTTAGAATGCAGTTGCAGAAAAAGTGCGAGGGATCACGCGAAATCATGCCGCTTTTTATTAATCAAACTAAACAATCCGGAGGTCTCGGAATCGATTCCGGGCGAAGCCTATTTTTTTTGCTCATCTGTATATATTTTTGGTCAGTTTCTTGTTCATGTTTGAATTTGATTAACAAAAATATACATCATCTCGCGTGAGTCGATTGAATTGTAAAAAGGTTAATGCTATAGGTTTATATAGCTTATGACTATACGAGCAATGTAAACGGGTTTCATGCGAACATCCCCCATTCAAGGTCTTTGTGGCTCGATGGTTGAGCACCTTTCTAGCGGAGTCGGAGATCTCGGGTTGGATTCATTGTCATGATATTTACTTGAGATTTATATTTAGGTGGGCTGTACATCATACAGACCACCTCATAATTTCGTTAGAATTGCCTTTATTATTATTCTTTATTTTTCTTATTTCCAATCACTTTTTTGTTACCACGATAACTTGAAAATGGCTCAATCAAGTGCCTTGAAATTTGGCACACATATATATAGGCATATGGACAAAGCAAAATAAGGTTTTGAACCCTGACCTTGACTGATGACGTCATCTAGGCGCCATTTTGTAAAATTTTCTGAATATCTTCTCATGATCATATCTTCATAACGAAAAGTTGTTTCTCATTCATATTTATCATGATCAAGGTCAATATCCGTCCGGTCAATTTCAGGTCAAAAAACGCGCGCGCATGCGTACGTGCGCGCGTCAGCGCGCGCGCAAAATTTTAAAATGTTCAAAATCGTCGCAAATTCATTTTGGATACGTTTTAGGCCATTTTAAGCATTTTACGAAAAAACGCGCACACGCGCATGCGCGCGCGTTTTCGCGCGTACTGGCATTTTGCAACATAGAATCGCCGAATTTTCTCTGTTATCATATTTAGCCCATCTTTCCAAGCATTTTGATACCTTGTTCACCTTTTTCTGACTAGTAAAAACGCAATGAGCTTCCGTTCAAGAAACATGTCCGTGCGCGCGAGCTCTTGTAATACATAGCATATATGGGCAAAAACATGCCTATACAAAATTCATTGTAACTCTTCAGAATGGATGGGAACTCCCAAGTTTTTTTTCATATTTGGATAGATTATGAGTCGGAGATATGATTTCATGTCTCATTTGATCCTCAATTAACTCATGGCGTCATCATAATGGCCTCCGAACTCAAAATTTCAATTTGCATATTATGACGTCAGCATATTTTTGGAAAATTGATTGTATCTCTGTAAATATTGATCGATTTTCTTCCAAATTTTGATATGTTCTATCTGAGACAATTCTCTACAAATGTGATGATCACGATTTTTCATTTTGACAAAGGCATCATGGCGTATTTTTGCGATTTAAGGAGGTATGTCATTTTTTCACATTTTGCGTGTATTCTCTATGGGACATGACTTTTTTTCAAAACTGGATTCTACATTCCCGTCTTTCGCGACCAATATCTTCTTCGTTTTAGCTTCGTTTACGCTGAACTTCGAGTATGTTGTAGCTGAGACAATAAGCTATCTCAAATGAGCCCTTGATTATGTCTGTGGGATATTAGTGTGTGGGGGAGTAAATTGCGTATGATTTGTAATGCGTGTTCACACAACATATCACCATTTTAATTTTAGTTACGAGGAAGCGAGGTAGACAAGAAAACACAAGAGAAAGTAAGGTTCCCTTTTCGTATGTTTAATGGGTTATAAATAAATACATGTGTGCCGTTGCAACGGGATGAGAATATGAATGAATAAACGGGATTAGATATTGCACGAAGATACATTAAAATAAGCCTGACAATAAATAATCGCTTACAGTAAATGTTTGCTGAAGTCCGAAAATGCGGGTTTGATGAACGAAGGAAGGGGCTGCACGCGATGATGATGCGGAGACTTGGAAAGCGGAAACGCGACTTCGATGACGGGGTTGAAGAACCGCGAAGTGCGCGATGACGACGCTGATGAAGTTGTTGACGCTCGTGGGTCGCGGTCGAGACGAGAAACGAAGAAGATGATGCGGCGGTTGACGCGGAGACGGTGAGTCGCTCTACGGGTCGATGCCAAGGAAAGGTGAATACAGGAATCAGAGTCGGTGCCGAAGGAACAGTGAATCGTCCATTGTCGTAGGCCGACTAAGAAGATGCGTGAGCAGACCAGCTACGGTGAGTCGAGCTGTGGGGTGAGTACGCCAGAACTGCCCGGTGCGTATCGTGACGTGGAAGCTCCCAGTGGTGAATCAGTGGCACAAGACGGCGGTGATTATAACGTACCACTAGAAACTATCCAGTCCGCTAGGGGCGGCGTGAAAGGTGCTGTGACATGATGGAGATTCATGCCACAGAAGGGTCTCGACGGCGGAGAGAGAAAACTAGAGTTGATGTTGACTCAACGAGAGATGGTGATCGGAGTGAAGAAACTGGTGAAAGGCACGTGGAGTTGAAAAGCGCGGCTGGCGAAATGGTGATGCGTGATTGGTTGAATGGGCGCACACGCGGAGAAAACATGAATATGTATGAGCCACGTGGTGGAAAATAACTGGAAAAGTACCGAGAGTAATAAACTGGAAATAACTGGATCGGCAAAAGCAGGTCGGGGTGAAGCAACATGTATGAGCGAAGTATGGGTCGCTACAGTACTCCCCTACCAGAGACGAAGCCGAAGAACAGATGAGGAACGATATAAATATCGACAAATATACAGAAAAATGGTGGCACTATTTATAAAGCGGGAGGCCGCCGCTGTTACAATCTATAAGGTGGCACTATTTATAAAGCGGGAGGCCGCCGCTGTTACCTAGTACATGAATATGTATAGCGGACCAGAAAAGGTTACAAACATGGCATGTTATAAATCGGGCATGAAAGAATGCAATATAACAAGCATGGTAATGTAAATAGCAGTGCAGTCGCTATAATAAACAAACATGACATGGTATAAGAATGTATCGAAAATACGTGTATAAATGCAAGAGCATAAAAACATTCGATACATAATTGAGAGGAATGGTTCTGAAATGAGGCAAGTCCAAAAAGCAGGGAACATTAAATATCGTAAAACCAAGCTTCCAAGTAATCACGTCGGGTCACCAATATGAGAAATTAGTGCATGAGTAGGTGTAGATTGCGTATGGATTTGTAATGCGTGTTCACACAACATATCACCATTTTAATTTTAGTTACGAGGAAGCGAGGTAGACAAGAAAACACAAGAGAAAGTAAGGTTCCCTTTTCGTATGTTTAATGGGTTATAAATAAATACATGTGTGCCGTTGCAACGGGATGAGAATATGAATGAATAAACGGGATTAGATATTGCACGAAGATACATTAAAATAAGCCTGACAATAAATAATCGCTTACAGTAAATGTTTGCTGAAGTCCGAAAATGCGGGTTTGATGAACGAAGGAAGGGGCTGCACGCGATGATGATGCGGAGACTTGGAAAGCGGAAACGCGACTTCGATGACGGGGTTGAAGAACCGCGAAGTGCGCGATGACGACGCTGATGAAGTTGTTGACGCTCGTGGGTCGCGGTCGAGACGAGAAACGAAGAAGATGATGCGGCGGTTGACGCGGAGACGGTGAGTCGCTCTACGGGTCGATGCCAAGGAAAGGTGAATACAGGAATCAGAGTCGGTGCCGAAGGAACAGTGAATCGTCCATTGTCGTAGGCCGACTAAGAAGATGCGTGAGCAGACCAGCTACGGTGAGTCGAGCTGTGGGGTGAGTACGCCAGAACTGCCCGGTGCGTATCGTGACGTGGAAGCTCCCAGTGGTGAATCAGTGGCACAAGACGGCGGTGATTATAACGTACCACTAGAAACTATCCAGTCCGCTAGGGGCGGCGTGAAAGGTGCTGTGACATGATGGAGATTCATGCCACAGAAGGGTCTCGACGGCGGAGAGAGAAAACTAGAGTTGATGTTGACTCAACGAGAGATGGTGATCGGAGTGAAGAAACTGGTGAAAGGCACGTGGAGTTGAAAAGCGCGGCTGGCGAAATGGTGATGCGTGATTGGTTGAATGGGCGCACACGCGGAGAAAACATGAATATGTATGAGCCACGTGGTGGAAAATAACTGGAAAAGTACCGAGAGTAATAAACTGGAAATAACTGGATCGGCAAAAGCAGGTCGGGGTGAAGCAACATGTATGAGCGAAGTATGGGTCGCTACATGTCTTTAATTTTAGTTCGACCAGCCCACCTATACTTGTTCTAAACAAGTATTACAATTCTAGTTAGGTGGGCTGTACATCATACAGACCACCTCATAATTTCGTTAGAATTGCCTTTATTATTATTAGGTGGGCTGTACATCATACAGACCACCTCATAATTTCGTTAGAATTGCCTTTATTTATTTATTTATTTATTTATTATTATTCTTTATTTTTCTTATTTCCAATCACTTTTTTGTTACCACGATAACTTGAAAATGGCTCAATCAAGTGCCTTGAAATTTGGCACACATATATATAGGCATATGGACAAAGCAAAATAAGGTTTTGAACCCTGACCTTGACTGATGACGTCATCTAGGCGCCATTTTGTAAAATTTTCTGAATATCTTCTCATGATCATATCTTCATAACGAAAAGTTGTTTCTCATTCATATTTATCATGATCAAGGTCAATATCCGTCCGGTCAATTTCAGGTCAAAAAACGCGCGCGCATGCGTACGTGCGCGCGTCAGCGCGCGCGCAAAATTTTAAAATGTTCAAAATCGTCGCAAATTCATTTTGGATACGTTTTAGGCCATTTTAAGCATTTTACGAAAAAACGCGCACACGCGCATGCGCGCGCGTTTTCGCGCGTACTGGCATTTTGCAACATAGAATCGCCGAATTTTCTCTGTTATCATATTTAGCCCATCTTTCCAAGCATTTTGATACCTTGTTCACCTTTTTCTGACTAGTAAAAACGCAATGAGCTTCCGTTCAAGAAACATGTCCGTGCGCGCGAGCTCTTGTAATACATAGCATATATGGGCAAAAACATGCCTATACAAAATTCATTGTAACTCTTCAGAATGGATGGGAACTCCCAATTTTTTTTTCATATTTGGATAGATTATGAGTCGGAGATATGATTTCATGTCTCATTTGACCCTCAATTAACTCATGGCGTCATCATAATGGCCTCCGAACTCAAAATTTCAATTTGCATATTATGACGTCAGCATATTTTTGGAAAATTTATTGTATCTCTGTAAATATTGATCGATTTTCTTCCAAATTTTGATATGTTCTATCTGAGACAATTCTCTACAAATGTGATGATCACGATTTTTCATTTTGACAAAGGCATCATGGCGTATTTTTGCGATTTAAGGAGGTATGTCATTTTTTCACATTTTGCGTGTATTCTCTATGGGACATGACTTTTTTTCAAAACTGGATTCTAAATTCCCGTCTTTCGCGACCAATATCTTCTTCGTTTTAGCTTCGTTTACGCTGAACTTCGAGTATGTTGTAGCTGAGACAATAAGCTATCTCAAATGAGCCCTTGATTATGTCTTTAATTTTAGTTCGACCAGCCCACCTATACTTGTTCTAAACAAGTATTACAATTCTAGTTATTATTATTATTCTTTATTTTTCTTATTTCCAATCACTTTTTTGTTACCAAGATAACTTGAAAATGGCTCAATCAAGTGCCTTGACATTTGGCACACATATATATAGGCATATGGACAAAGCAAAATAAGGTTTTGAACCCTGACCTTGACTGATGACGTCATCTAGGCGCCATTTTGTAAAATTTTCTGAATATCTTCTCATGATCATATCTTCATAACGAAAAGTTGTTTCTCATTCATATTTATCATGATCAAGGTCAATATCCGTCCGGTCAATTTCAGGTCAAAAAACGCGCGCGCATGCGTACGTGCGCGCGTCAGCGCGCGCGCAAAATTTTAAAATGTTCAAAATCGTCGCAAATTCATTTTGGATACGTTTTAGGCCATTTTAAGCATTTTACGAAAAAACGCGCACACGCGCATGCGCGCGCGTTTTCGCGCGTACTGGCATTTTGCAACATAGAATCGCCGAATTTTCTCTGTTATCATATTTAGCCCATCTTTCCAAGCATTTTGATACCTTGTTCACCTTTTTCTGACTAGTAAAAACGCAATGAGCTTCCGTTCAAGAAACATGTCCGTGCGCGCGAGCTCTTGTAATACATAGCATATATGGGCAAAAACATGCCTATACAAAATTCATTGTAACTCTTCAGAATGGATGGGAACTCCCAAGTTTTTTTTCATATTTGGATAGATTATGAGTCGGAGATATGATTTCATGTCTCATTTGACCCTCAATTAACTCATGGCGTCATCATAATGGCCTCCGAACTCAAAATTTCAATTTGCATATTATGACGTCAGCATATTTTTGGAAAATTTATTGTATCTCTGTAAATATTGATCGATTTTCTTCCAAATTTTGATATGTTCTATCTGAGACAATTCTCTACAAATGTGATGATCACGATTTTTCATTTTGACAAAGGCATCATGGCGTATTTTTGCGATTTAAGGAGGTATGTCATTTTTTCACATTTTGCGTGTATTCTCTATGGGACATGACTTTTTTTCAAAACTGGATTCTACATTCCCGTCTTTCGCGACCAATATCTTCTTCGTTTTAGCTTCGTTTACGCTGAACTTCGAGTATGTTGTAGCTGAGACAATAAGCTATCTCAAATGAGCCCTTGATTATGTCTTTAATTTTAGTTCGACCAGCCCACCTATACTTGTTCTAAACAAGTATTACAATTCTAGTTATTATTATTATTCTTTATTTTTCTTATTTCCAATCACTTTTTTGTTACCAAGATAACTTGAAAATGGCTCAATCAAGTGCCTTGAAATTTGGCACACATATATATAGGCATATGGACAAAGCAAAATAAGGTTTTGAACCCTGACCTTGACTGATGACGTCATCTAGGCGCCATTTTGTAAAATTTTCTGAATATCTTCTCATGATCATATCTTCATAACGAAAAGTTGTTTCTCATTCATATTTATCATGATCAAGGTCAATATCCGTCCGGTCAATTTCAGGTCAAAAAACGCGCGCGCATGCGTACGTGCGCGCGTCAGCGCGCGCGCAAAATTTTAAAATGTTCAAAATCGTCGCAAATTCATTTTGGATACGTTTTAGGCCATTTTAAGCATTTTACGAAAAAACGCGCACACGCGAATGCGCGCGCGTTTTCGCGCGTACTGGCATTTTGCAACATAGAATCGCCGAATTTTCTCTGTTATCATATTTAGCCCATCTTTCCAAGCATTTTGATACCTTGTTCACCTTTTTCTGACTAGTAAAAACGCAATGAGCTTCCGTTCAAGAAACATGTCCGTGCGCGCGAGCTCTTGTAATACATAGCATATATGGGCAAAAACATGCCTATACAAAATTCATTGTAACTCTTCAGAATGGATGGGAACTCCCAAGTTTTTTTTCATATTTGGATAGATTATGAGTCGGAGATATGATTTCATGTCTCATTTGACCCTCAATTAACTCATGGCGTCATCATAATGGCCTCCGAACTCAAAATTTCAATTTGCATATTATGACGTCAGCATATTTTTGGAAAATTGATTGTATCTCTGTAAATGTTGATCGATTTTCTTCCAAATTTTGATATGTTCTAGCTCAGACAATTTTCTACAAATGTGATAACCACGATTTTTCATTTTGACAAAGGCATCATGGCGTATTTTTGCGATTTAAGGAGGCATGTCATTTTTTAACATTTTGCGTGTATTCTCTATGGGACATGACTTTTTTTCAAAACTGGATTCTACATTCCCGTCTTTCGCGACCAATATCTTCTTCGTTTTAGCTTCGTTTACGCTGAACTTCGAGTATGTTGTAGCTGAGACAATAAGCTATCTCAAATGAGCCCTTGATTATGTCTTTAATTTTAGTTCGACCAGCCCACCTATACTTGTTCTAAACAAGTATTACAATTCTAGTTGTATTTGTATTTATTAATTTATTTTGTTGTGGGGGGCAATTTCTTTTGCGTTTGAATTTGATTTATGAAAAGCGAAATCACTTGGCGTGAACCATCGCAATTTCCTTACAAAGGGTCGATTTAATTATCCTTGTATTAGTGTCAGGTTAATTTAGCTTTTGGTCAGTTTAATTTTTTTGAATTGGGTAAACAAAAAGCTTTATCAGTTCCCTGGCTTCTAGCAACTTTACAACTTTCGCTTAATAGGGTCATCTTCCCCTTAAAAATGATTTTTCCTGTACCGTTCAGTTGTGTTGCAGTAGGGCTCTCAAATGACTTTCCCGTGGACCCATTTTGGCAAGTGGTAGATGACTGCAAACCGAAGGTGATTGTGATGGAGGATACAGATAAAAGCAGAGCGTTCATTTCAGCACAAGGGAGGCGAGCATACCCAGAACACTATGTTTATTACAACACACGGCATGAACCTACTGAGTCTTCAAACAATTCAGTAGGTGAAAATTAATCAAAATATTCTTTAAAAAACGCACCATGGGGCTTAAAAAACCAATGCAACCAATGGGCTCACATAAATGTACTGAGTGACATGAATTACTCAAATATTTCTATTTGCGTATACTTGAAGCTTCAAAACGAACACAAAGTCGACACTAAATACTTTCTAGCTTTGTTATTCTTGTTATTGTAGGGTTTTAAAATTGTATTAAACAGTGTGTTTTTATTGCTAATTTAAATATTCGTCGACTCTATCGACTGGTTCTAAAACAGACAAATATTATATTTCTTTCTAGTGGAAGAATTTCATTGATCACGGTCACGAAATTTCCGATGAAAGCTTGGATAACATCATGAAGGATCAATCTCCAAACCAATGCTGTACCATAACCTATCCAAGAAAACGCATAGGACGTTCAAAAGTTTGGAAGGGCGCCATGATCAGCCATGATAACGTAAGTTAGTGAGCTAGTAAATGCATTTGTCTGAACATAATGGTAAGGGTTTAAGTTTATTAATTTAGTGATTATAGGGTTATAACCTGATCGCTAACTTCAATATTGTTTGAAAATTGAATTTTTGCTACTGAGACATAACCACCATGACCACAAATTAACACAAATAATGAATGCTCTATCTGCATTTCCATGGAGCACGAGTTCCTATTTTTAGAGAATGCCAGGAATGTTTATAGTCATATTTACTCCAAGAACAGATCAAAGACGTAATCTGCTCTAAGCCGATCCTCGATCGTCTTGTTGCGCTGATAGCCGACGCGATCATGGAGAAAGTTTCTCAAGACGTATACGCCGCCATCAACCACTACCTCGAAGTCAAGAACAAGGAGGTGCGATCGCTGGAAAGCAAAATCCAGAAGTTGGAGAGGCAGTTCGTCACCATGGAGAACACCCAGGAGGAGCAGGCACAGTACTCCCGCCTGCTGATATACGGAGTGGCAGAGCAGAACGGGAAAGACACCGACGAAGTCGCGTTGCAGCTCCTCACATCCAAGCTAGAAGTCGATGTGAAGGCCACAGACATCGATCGAAGTCATCGCCTCTTCACGAAGAAACATACGACGGACAACGAAGCCCGACCACAGCCAAGACCCCTCATCATCAAGTTTGCGAGATATAATGTCCGTCAACGCGTCTATGCCGCGAAAACAAAGCTGAACAAAAAACACAGATCTTCATCCGCGAACACCTGACAGCCGCTCGCCAACAAATCATGAGAGAGACACTCAAATGCCCATCGATCGCGAAAGCATGGACTATTGATGGGAAAATTCGTGCACTGACCAAAGACAACGCGGTACTTGGTACTTGGTAGTTTAATCCTCCAAAACACTCCATAGGAGTTTTAACTGGAGGTGGGTCCGAGAGAGTGGTTAGCCCCTAAGGACAGAAGGGTCCTTAGCAAGCGCATTCTGGAATGAATGAAGTGTGGGCTGGTTTACTGTAGATTGAAGTAGCTCATTCCATTCAGTGGTTGTACGGACGAAAAATGAATTTGCGAACGCCTCAGAGTTTGTGTGTTGCTGTTGGTACTGTAGAGAATGGCCCCTTCGGTTTCTGTCTATTTTGGGTTGAATGAAGTCCTCATGTTTGATGTCCAGGTTTCCGTTCAGCATCTTTTGAAAGCAGGTTAGACGATGACATTTCCTTCTGTCTTGAAGCGCAGTCCACTTTAGCTCTTTAAGAATGGCAGTGATGCTTGTATTTTCCCCGTATGTGTTGGACACAAATCTTGCTGCCCTATTTTGCACTCTTTCTATGCCATTTATGTTCTTCTTTGTGTATGGGTCCCATGAAGCAGAAGCATATTCTAGATGAGGTCTCACTAATGTCATGTACAGTTTTTCCTTGACATGCGGTGTACAGTGGTGTAAATTTCTTCTGATGAAGTTCAACACCCTCGTTGCCTTGAAGGTTGCATGTGCGGTCTGCTTGTTCCATCGGAAATCATGTTGACTGTGGACTCCCAGGTACTGGATGTCCATTTCTCCTCAAGGTCAACTCGCATCAATGTATCAATGTAGGTTCTTCCTGCCTTCTACGAGTAATTTTCACATTCTTGCATTTAGATGGAATGAATCTCATTCCCCAGGTTTGTGCCCAGTCAACCAATTTGTCTAAGTCCTCTTGCAGTTGGTGTTGGTCCTCAGCAGACGTGATGGTGTTGCAGTAGACGAGGCAATCATCAGCAAATAAGCGGACCGTGCTGGATATGTTCTCATGTATGTCATTTATAAATATAATGAAGAGATGAGGGCCTAAGACTGTACCCTGAGGGGTGCCACTTAACACAGGTTTCCAGTCGGATGCAGTTCCATCTACCATCACACGCTGAGAGCGATTGGTTAGAAATGATTTCATCCAGTCCCTTGTCTTGTTCCGGATTCCATAATGATCTAGTTTAAGAAGCAGCCTCTTGTGTGGACTGACATCGAAAGCTTTTGAAAAGTCAAGCACTCCTACGTCTGTGGGAATTTTGTTGTCTATATTTTGTAGGAGATCATGAGTAGTGAGAATAAGTTGAGTCTCACATGATCTCTTCTTCCGAAAGGCATGCTGGTTGTCGGCTATGATGTTAAACTTGCTCAAATGCCTCATCATCTGGCTGTCCACAATATGCTCCAGCAGCTTGCAGCACGTACATGTGAGTGATATCGGTCTGTAGTTTGCTGGATCTGTGGTTGCACCTTTCTTGTAGATAGGAATGATGTTGGCTCGCCTCCAATCAAGTGGCAGTTCCCCAGACGTGATGGATTGATGAAATATGAAAGCTAACAAGGGGGCACGTTCCCTAGCCGCTAATTTCAGAGCCTGGTTGGGGATCCCATCTGGTCCTATAGCTTTCGATGTATTTATGGTAGATAACATTTTCTTAACATCATTTATATCAACCTCGATGTTTGGCATATATGGATATGGGCTAGCAGGCATGGCAGGCAGCTCGTCTCCTTCATCTCTAGTAAATACACTTTGGAATTAATCCGCATGTGCATGGGCCTTTTCCGCATCGGTTTTTGTTAACTTCCCATCTACTTTCAATGGCTGCACACCAACATTATCTTTTCGTCTGGCTTTGATGTTTCGCCAAAATGTTTTCGGATCCTCTAACTCTGCTACACGGTGAACGTATTGCCTGTGTGCATCCCGAAGTGATCTGTCTACTTGTTTTCGAATGGTGCAAAATCTGTCCCAATCGGCTGCGGAGTTGCTCTTTTTCGCTTTACTGTAAGCCTTTTCCTTTTTCCTACATAGGCGCTTCAGCTTTGAGTTGAACCATGGCGCAGATGACCCTTTTACTTGTTTCTGAGGGACAAGGTCATCAACAACTAATAATATAGATGTTTTGAACCAGTTCCAGTTTTCCTCAATGGTGAAAGTTGCCGGATCACGAGCAAAAAAATCTTCGCTCACAAGCGATGATCTGTTCTTGAATTCGTTCACGTCCACTTTGCGCCATAATGGGATCTACCTGGGTGGCTTCTTTTTAAGCTGTACTCAGAAGTGACGGATGGGTCGTGAGCAATAAGTCCAGTGTATTTTCAGTCCCATTGATATCCCTCCTGGTAGAAAAGTTGACCTTCTGCGTCAGGTAGTTGTCGTTAATTAATTGAGTGAGGGTAGCTTGGAGATCTCCACGAGGTATAATGACAGCATCACTTGACCAGTCGAGATCGGGTACGTTGAAGTCGCCTCGGGTACGTTGAAGTCGCCTCCTATTACAATATGAGGAGAACGCGGTCGTGTCCGTCAGAACCGTGAACGATCTCGACAGACTGTGAGGTACACACTTTTGAAAAACCTTTTGTCTGTTTTACTTTAAATGATTAAATACCCATGTATCTCTTGTAAAAAAAGTAATAATGGTATCATGTGTATATGTTGTAAACAATGGGCACATTTGACATGTTCTTCTGCTTCACGGGAATTGCTTTTATCACAGAAGGATTGGATATGCACACCGTGCACGTTTAAAGAGTTACCAAACAACCTCGATTGCTTAAGTTTTGTAGTAACAGATCAGGAGACCCCTCCCACTGACGAGCTAAATAAAGATTATCCTCATTTAGCTGCACAAGAAGAACAGATGAACACAACTTACAAGAACTTTGATTCTATGCAGAACTTGATGAAATCCCAGAATGGATTACATTTGATTCATTGAAATGTCTGTTCGCTTTATAAATGTATTGATGAGATTAGAAGCAAATTTGTGAACGCCAATTTTGATATTCTGACATTTAGTAAAACCATGCTTGACTCCTCCATTCCAGATGCTTGTGTTAATATTGACGGATTCTCAATGATACGCAGAGATAGAAATAGGCACGGTGGAGGAGTTATAGCATACGTGAAGAATTGTATAACATATAAAGTGAGAGATTATTTAAGCTGTGATGATTTAGAAATGATCATACTACAGGTTGAACCACTAAAGCAAAAACATTTTCTTGTTTGTATATGGTATAGACCACTTAATTCTTCGTTGGAGGTTTTTGATAAATTAGAAAAATTGCTACAAGACATTGAATTAACTGGCCTCGAAGTCTTGTTGATGGGTGACTTACATTGTGATATCATGAGCTCCCACCCAAGCTGCAATACTAATCGGCTTTTGACTCTGCTTGAAAATTACCATTTAAAGCAATTAATCTCTAAACCGACTAGAATTATTCGTAACTCTAGTAGTACAATAGATTTAATTATTACCTCCAGCGAAGAAAAAGTCAGTTTTAATGATGTAGTTCAGATTGGCTTGAGTGATCACTACATGATTGTAGCCTCGTGGGGAAACGTCAGAACTAGGGTTAATGAACATAAGTACATCACTTTTCGTGATGTAAAAAAAATGAATGTTGATAATTTTCAAGTAGAATTGTTAAATTGAATCATGGAATGATGTATACAATATAAACGATGTGGATGAATCTTATTGTACATTTGCAACAACGTTTAAAAGGATTGCTGATAAGCATGCCCCAATGAAAACGAAGAGGGTCAAACAAAATAATGTCCCATGGAAAACAAAAGAAATAAAGGACATGGTGAAAGAAAGAGATAAACAGAAAAGGAAAGCTAAGCGCATTGGCAATGATGATGAATGGGAAAGTTATAAGAAGTTAAGAAATAGTGTTACTACATTCATGCGAAATTCAAAAAAGGTGTACTTACAAGATAAAATAAAGGAAAATGCAGGTAATAGTGCTGCGATTTGGAAAGCACTTAGATGTATGATCCCTAATAAACGGAATAACACTCGTATTCCTGGTGTTAAACTTAATGATGAAACGATTAATAACGATCATTACATGGCTAACATTTTCAGTTACTATTTTGTCAGTGTTGCACGAAAATTACATGATGGTTGTAATTCAGATGGTGATTTTACTTCCTTTTTAAAAAGGGCAAATACAACATTTGAATTTAAGGCTGTTTTGACTGAAGATGTAAAAAGAGTGCTGACAAGTATTCCTGAAAATAAGGCCACTGGTTTGCATGATTTACCGGCTAAAATGATTAAAATGACAATGTCCTACATTGTCTCACCATTGACATACTTGATAAATTTTTCTCTAACCAGTGGCGTTATCCCGAAGGAATGGAAAATTGCATTAGTAATCCCCATATTCAAAAGTGGGGATGTTTTTGAATTGTCGAACTACCGACCCTTCTCGATTCTCCCGATCCTATCAAAAGTTATTGAGAGGATTGTGCATGAACAGTTCACTAAATATCTTACACAAAATTCGTTGTTGTACAGTCACCAATCTGGATTTCGCCAAAATCATTCATCCGCAACAGCCCTCTTGAACCTTACTGAAGATCTATTCTCTAATATGGATAACGGTCTGGTAACCGCATTTGTAGCGTTGGATTTAAAGAAAGCGTTTGATACTGTAGATCATAATCTGCTCGTAAAGAAACTCGAATGGTATGGATTTGATCAAAATAGTGCTTCTTGGTTTAAAAACTATTTGAGTGAGCGCACGCAAGTCACTAAAGTTAATCGTATTACATCATATTTTGGGAAAGTAGAGTGCGGAGTTCCACAAGGGTCAATACTGGGACCGATGTTATTCCTAATATTTATAAATGACATTGCAAATGTGGTGAAGCATTCATCAATTTCACTATTTGCAGATGATACGTGTATATATTATTCCTCCAATAGTGCCAATGATGTATCAAACAAGGTTAATGATGATTTAAATTCTGTAACTTTATGGCTGAATGCTAACAGGCTGATACTTAATATGAGCAAAACTGAATATATGCTTATTGGACAATGTTGGATCCCATAAAAGACTAAAGCAGTTTCATAATGTAAATATAAATATACACATCGGTAATAATGCACTGAAAGAAGTTTATAGTTGTAAATATCTTGGTGTAATTATTGATCCTAGTTTGAATTGGAAACTGCACATAGACCATGTACGCAAAAAGTTGTCCGAGGCTTATTTCTCTTTCGTAAAGTGAGATCTATTGTTGACTTGTGTACTGCTAGAATGCTATACTTTAGTATTATTCAAACACACTTTGATTATTGCTCTATAATCTGGAATAATGCTACTCAAGTCGTTTTAAATAAGCTACGTGTTCTACAGAATAGAGCTGTACGGATTATGATTAAGGCACCTTTTGAGCAAGGAACTCGAGAAATCTACCAACAAGCAAAGATAGTCCCAATCGCTGATAGATGGAAAAGTTTATTTCTCTGCGCTACAGCGTATAGCAGAGAAATTATGTTTGTAACAGGCAGGTCGTTAAAACGACAGCTTTGTATGGAAGCCAGTGGAGCGAATCCGTTGATTCGCGCGGGCTTTTTGAATAGGTTCGGTATGTGGCCGAGGAGGGTGACATAGTCATGTATTGGAAGGGGTAGTCATTCTACGTTTGTCAGTCAGATCGTTAACACATACTGCGCAGCGTATAGCCAGTTCTCTTTTTTAGGGCGTTGTCATCGAGCTACAATGGATGCCTCGGGGCTCGGGCGTTTTAAATACCGTCAAGGAGCAAGTTCAGGCGTCCCATTTTCTCGCTGTTGGAAGAGCTGGATGAGCTCGTTACTCATAAGTTAAGTGCATTTCAATTCAGTTACGAATCGTATTAATATGAATTCAGTGGAAATTTAATTGTTAAAATTGAGTAGATAATATGCGGTCTATGCCTTTAGAGAGAAAGAGATTCGGTAGTAGCATAAAGTTGGTTTGAAATATACACTATGTTATTCGAAGTGAGGGCTGCTGTGTGAGTTTCGGCTAAGGGCTTTTTGTCCGAAGGTACGTGAATATTTTGTTATTCTTTATTTATTTCACTTGTGATTCTACGTTTTTGTGATATTAATGCACTGTTGTTATACCTATTTACCGGTTTTTTAGGAACCTTGTACTTGGAGCACAAGCAGAAGCTAATGAAGATCGCAGATCAGTCACCCTATGGATGGGGCACCGTGGTGGAGTACAAAGCCAACGTTCTGGCCTTCGATTCGGTCGACGAGAGAAGGATTGAAGTCCGAGGTCATGACGAGGGGCAATGCGGCATTAATGGACCGACTAGGAGGCTGCATAGGGGCAGCGGGTTCCGGCCATACACTACAACGCCGTCATCTCGACGGGTTGCTTCAGGACTCAGCAGGCCCGTGCAGTCTGGGGACGCCCGGAGGAAGGGTGACGTCGGGTTTTCCGTCGGAGGTCGGGCACCAGTCTTGCGTGTGGGAAGCCGGGGTATTGGCGTTTTTGGTGTCGAGAGGTCACACGTGTCAAGGGCAGGCAGTGAGGCAAAGATAAGTACTCAACCATTACGTCAACATCATTATGTTGATTATTTTGCCACATGCAATTATGTTGATTTTGTGTCATTCACTGTGGGTCGTTTGACGGCTCTTAATAGTTATGGGGGAATGGCACGAAATTACGTTTTAAGATGTGATTGATGAGGGGTAAAGAATGCCCTATCATGTTTGGCTCGGGCAGATTGATAGTAATAGTAAGAAGAATTTAATATATTCGCTAGGGCGAATCTTGTGTTTATAGGGGGAGATATACCCTGAGCATTTTGAGGAAAGGGTGTTTTTTTGAATTAGAAGTACGCCCGTTGATTGAAGTTGATAATATTAGTCAGAGAAGGCTTGTTTTGGATTGTTGAAATGTTTATTCTTGCTTATTTAAAGAAAAGTTTTAATATGAAGACGATATACTTGCCAATGATGTGTTGTCTTTTGGTGACTCGTTGTTCAATTTTGATTTGAATTTTGCATAATAATTGAGATACTCGAAGACCATAGGGCATAGCTCGGTTTGGATTGTGATTTTCAAGGTAAGTGGAGGTTTCCATAAATGTTAACCTCTTGCCTTTTGGTATTTCGACGGTCAAGTACGTGTTTACGTAAGTCACGCGGGTCGTCGTCACCCACGGAATTGGGGACCGCAAGGTCACAAGGTAATTATGTACCTCGATGATGGTCTCGGTTTTGTAGCAACCGATAAAGAGGCACCCGATTTACTTGAGGTTGTGCACCCCGATATGTTGGGCTTGGGTTTTCTTAATTGTGGAAAATATGAGTCGCTGGAAACCCATTAGCTGCCAGAAGTAGCTTGGCCTGGTCCGGAGCATGGCTGGAGGGTATGTATATGCATATATCTCACGAAATGGTTGAGAAGCGATGAAATTATTCTTTTGTACATTGTTGAAATTCTGGAATGGTTGTATCCTAGCTGGTCCACGTGAATGAATTGGCGGGCTTTGGTGGCCGGATTATTCTTCGTATACCGCGACAGGTAAGCTCGTTCAAATGAAGATAAGGGAGATTTTTAATAGCTCGAATGGTTGAGCCAGTTGGCAAGCACCCGTCATGCTTAGTAAGGAAGTAGTCTTTGGATTGTCGTTCGGGTTGCAGCAACTGTTGCTTGCCTGAACGGGATTGGAGTAATGGTATTAAGATATAAATGTCTTTTTTGATGCCTCTGGCACAGTATATGGTGGGCACACCCACGTTGAGGATGGATTGCTTGAAGCAACGGTCAGGTGGTCATTTGTCGAGTCCCATAGAGGCTCCACTTGAAGTGAGCTGGAGGCTGTAAACATAGTG
Source organism: Echinarachnius parma (assembly GCA_037951105.1). NCBI lineage: Eukaryota > Metazoa > Echinodermata > Echinoidea > Clypeasteroida > Echinarachniidae > Echinarachnius > Echinarachnius parma. The sequence continues at coordinate 37,043 of JBAMJV010005809.1, forward strand.
TTGTTTTTATATGTAGATACGAAGATGAATTGCTTGAAGCAACGGGCAGGTGGTCGTTTGACACGGCCCATGGAGGCTCCACTTGAAGTGGGCTGGAGGCTGTAAACATAGTGCTGTTTTTATATGTAGATACGAAGATGAATTGCTTGAAGCAACAGGCAGGTGGTCGTTTATCGAGTCCCATAGAGGCTCCACTTGAAGTGAGCTGGAGGCTGTAAACATAGTGTTGTTTTTATATGTAGATACGAAGATGAATTGCTTGAAGCAACGGGCAGGTGGTCGTTTGACGAGACCCATAGAGGCTCCGCTTGAAGTGAGCTGGAGGCTGTAAACATAGTGCTGTTTTTATATGTAGATACGAAGATGAATTGCTTGAAGCAACGGGCAGGTGGTCGTTCGACACGGCCCATAGAAGCTCCACTTGAAGTGAGCTGGAGGCTGTAAACATAGTGCTGTTTGTATATGTAGATACGAAGATGAGTTGCTTGAAGCAACGGGCAGGTGGTCGTTTGACACGGCCCATGGAGGCTCCACTTGAAGTGAGCTGGAGGCTGTAAACATAGTGCTGTTTTTATATGTAGATACGAAGATGAATTGCTTGAAGCAACGGGCAGGTGGTCGTTTGACACGGCCCATAGAAGCTCCACCATGAAAGAGCTGTAGGCAGTGAAGAGAGTTCACTTCCGTTTTTATATGTAGATATGAAGAATTAATTGCTTGAAGCATCGGACAGGTGTTCAGTCCACGAGACCCATAGAGGCTCCACTTGGGGAGAGCTGGAGGCGGTGAAGAGTTTGCCGTTTTTGTTCGTAAGACATATTTGTGTATAGTTTAGTCCAGTTCAGAAGGTTAGTAAGCATGGTAAGAAGGATGTTTTTGTGATAGGTAGCCATGGAGATTCATGATATGCGTAAAATGCATGGATGTACTTTATTGTGTCACCCTTTTGGGTAAAGAGAGATGCCAAGTGTCAGATCTCTCGTTTGAGATGGGGTGTCCTGGTACAAGTGGAATAGATGCTTTTGAGCATAGTTGGGAGGGATATATAAATTGATTGGTCCCTCCACTAAGATTGATTGGAAAAATTGTAGATACAAACAAAAGTTTGTTTGGGAATAAGTAAATGGCTTTGATAGTTTATTGTGGAAATCGGCCTCCTTTTGGCCGAAGTTGTGTAAGGATATTAATTTGTTATTTTTTTGGTAGATGTGAGGAAGATTGACTCCGGTGGGGCAAGGAAAGGTAGAGGAAATAATGGATTCTTTGGTAATCCTAACTAGGCCTTTAAATTAGTGGCTTTGAAAGTTCGTTTCTAATGCAATGTTTTGCTCTTGCAGATTAAGACCTGGATCAGACGATCAGCTCTATAGGATACTAGCGGTCGGTACCACTTCTAATCAAGGGCATGGCTACGCATCTGATCATGTGTAGGAGTGAGAGGGCTTCGAGGACGTATTATGGCGCTTTCTCTCGATGGGAGTTTATTCATTAAAAGCCTTCTGGAATCAGCCAAGCGACAGAGCTCCAGAAGGGTAATCTAGAAGGGCACAGTCGCTTTCGACGTGTTTATTTCTTTATGTGGGAAATACACGACAGAAGCTGATGTAGAAGTTTTGCAAGATCTAGCGTGTATTGTTATGTCCATGTGCGGGGTTCCTGTGTTTTTGATGTAGTAAAGTCCTTGCGATGCTTTGGTATATTCTTGTGGGCATGTATAAGATTAATTTTATTGTTTTTAAATGTGCGCGTGAATAGCATTGGCGCACTCGCAGATGTTTGGTTTGTACGAAACCGGGGAATAGTGCTGGTTCCGTAAGTGGTGGAAAATAATTGCGTTGTGTATGAATTACACAACCCTTTGTGAAATGTTGGGCATTTGTTTGATATTATAAAATGGTACTAAAATATATAATTATGTTTTTTTGCTTGGTGGTCTCCTTTTAAGGTTAGGTGGCGCCACATGGGCTGCTAGAGCTTCTATTAATGATATGTTATGGAAGAGGCATGGTTGCTGGAGGTCTAGAAAGTAAAGGTCGGTTATGTTGACGGCTCAGTTGAGCTCCAGTTACAGGTCACGAGGCCTGTCAAGCATGATGCATTGAATATGTGATAAGCACGCGTTTGTTATTGGCTCACTTGAGAAGGAAGTTAGAGCATGGAAGAGATGCTGCTCAGGCTCTTATTTGTGGATTCGGGCGGATAGGAGTTTTTGTTTTTGATCGGGCGTTAGCCAGGGATGGTTAGAGTTGCTGATGCGTACGATGCATACGGTCTAAAGTTGTTTGTTTGTTAATCTTGAAGGGCAAAGTTTTTGTTCTTGCGGGATTACATTGTTTTAATTAAGTTGTTTGTGGTATGCATTCGCATTTGAGAAGCCATGCGGTTGATGTTCTCGTATCGGAAGTTTATATATTTGTGGTTAATACGTTTATATGATAACGACAATGTTCGGTTATGTAGTTTTATTTGGTAAGGGGCCAATTTTGTTTTAAGAATGTATGCTCGTTTATGGCTATATTGGTTATTGATGGTGTCTTGAGGGCATTTGTCCCTAGATTGCGCCACGTATTTCTTTAATTGAATGTATTCAATTTATTTTTGTTTTTTAATGCTTTATAATAAGATTGTATGTAATTTTGGGATTTAATATTACGGTAAGGCGTATTTATTGGTCAGTCTCAACCCCTTCTTTTATAGGTCTAGGCACACGCTGACAAGCTTTTCCATATAAGATATGGCTCAGTGTTATTATTTGATGAGGTGTGTTTCTATGTTGGGTGAGAGGTATTTTGAATGGGATTGTTGTCGTTTTTTGTATGCATGGAACAGACGTTTATTTCTCTGCGCTACAGCGTATAGCAGAGAAATTATGTTTGTAACAGGCAGGTCGTTAAAACGACAGCTTTGTATGGAAGCCAGTGGAGCGAATCCGTTGATTCGCGCGGGCTTTTTTGAATAGGTTCGGTATGTGGCCGAGGAGGGTGACATAGTCATGTATTGGAAGGGGTAGTCATTCTACGTTTGTCAGTCAGATCGTTAACACATACTTATTGTTGATGATGTCATTAATAATAATGATAATAATGATGATAGTATAGATGTTTTGGTTTTTGAGGGTTGGAATGTTTTATAAGGAAGTACACCAATTTTGTGTGGGTTAGCGTTAGGTTTTCCAGAGTTTTTCTCTTATTAGTTTTTATCTCTGGTTTTTCACCCTATGCTAATCAGGCACGGTATTATCATTATTATCATTATTATCTTCGTTGTAAGAAATTATGTGCTTGTATGCACTGGTTATATATGCTTAAGATATAAACGTCTTTGTGTACGTATGATTATGATGTTGGTTATGTGAAATTGGTGTTATTTTGTAATAAAAATGTCGGTCTCTGTACTGGGCTCTCTGCGCAGGCACACGCTGACAAGCTTTTCCATATAAGATATGGCTCAGTGTTATTATTTGATGAGGTGTGTTTCTATGTTGGGTGAGAGGTATTTTGAATGGGATTGTTGTCGTTTTTTGTATGCATGGAACAGACGAGGAAATTTAATCATGTTATTCAAGATAATGCATGACTTAAATCCAACTTACTTATCCTCACGCGTTGAATTACGTCATAATCCACACAATTTAAGAAATAGCGATCATAAAATTCAGCTTTCAAAGCCTAAGACCGAGTATTTGAGAAGAAGTTTCTTTTATCATAGCTCCAAATTATTCAATTGTCTCTCTTTTGAAACGCGAACCATAAACACACTGGCTACCTTTGTTCGCACCATTAATTGGAATGAACTCATAGACTGAACATTGTCTTGCCCTTTTTACCATTTGTACGTCAATTGATATTCTATTAGTTATGTTATAATTATACATGCATGCTTTTTTTTAATTTTTTTAAAAATACCTTTTAAATACTTTTAAACGTGATAAATATTATACCCATCCCCTTAGTCCTGTTTTTTCCTTCTTCTTTTCTCTCTTTTGTTTACCTTGATGTGTTTTGTGTTATGTTATCGGTTTTACAGTTTTACTCGTATGCTTGTTGTCGTTCTAGTTGAATTTCATATTTGTTTGGTTGTTTTTATTAGATATTTATTTGTTGTAACTACATGTACATATTCATTGCCTTACTTCTTGTATTTACAACGTTTTACATATTATTGTATAATTCACTGTAAATTTATTGTTATTTGTATGTTTGTGGACCCCTTTGAAAATCAGCTGTGCTGAAAGGGCCATTCACCCTATGAGAAGAAATAAATAAATAAATAAATATTTAAATAAACATTGCTGGAATAATACGAGAGTTGACGCGACAGACATGACAGAGGTATTCTATACCAACATTTTATTGAAATTTGCAAAAGTATTTATTCCTTATTACCTCACTGATAGCCTATCCGATAGGCATCGTGCTATATGGCAGGTACTAACCGCGAAAGCCCGGGCCCGAGTGCCTATCATCAGTGGTGAATGCGAAAAGTTAATTTTCTTTTATCTACCGTCCTTGTTTCGTTCGTAGAAAATCTACGAAGCCCAAATTCATCTACCACGGGCCGGGTCGATCAGCTGTTTGTGAGTGTTTTTTTTTTAGACACAGAATCAAGCTGCATAGTAAAAACAAAACGCGCTTCCTTGCACAATACATTGTAACTGGTTGTTAGAGGGTCTCCGCGACAGACTAGCGTAGGCTGTATGCAGCGAACCCCGTCGATGCGGATGTTGCGGACGCGTCCATTATTTATAGGGTACTTCATTACAAAATATGTTGTTTTCTATTATAGAGTTGAGATTTGATATGGATACGATAAGGTATTTCTATGCTTTAGTTTGTATTGTAGTGTATCTCATAATATTTTATTATTATGATAGTTATAGTAATATTAATGTCTGATACTAAATAAACCCCTTAATACACGATGAAACACGCCACCGATCAGGCACATTTAGCGATCTGATTGGTTGATGATTTCATCTCATGAATTAGTGATGCCGTATTTTCTCAGCTCATTAATAAATGACTGCGTGTCGAGTGACTAAGGGCGATATTATGGGGGCCAGTAATTAGTCCCGCTCGCTGACCCCGTGCCGTAATAGCTCTCTCACAGCTAGCTAGCTCGCGATCGCATAAATAATCTCCAAGCCATATAGAGCCTTGACTAAAGGCTACCTCACTGATGAAGCAGTCACACCGCCGAACGCTAACACCCCGAACGTCCCTGAAACGTCCCAGAATAATTCGTTCTCGTGTCGGTTTGGATTCGGTTTGATTACATAAACTAGCTGCAATGCATGAAAGTAAGTAAGACATAATTTGGCAAGGTTGTATACTACATACAATACTAATCATTACAGTGTCATGTGCAGCGATATTTACAAACATCAAAATAACTTGAACGACTCCCGAGGTGTAAGGAGATCTGAATATACATAACAACTATTATAAAAATACATAATAATCACAAATGAATAGCATTACGAATACGACGGTAAGTAATATTGTTGTCTTATATATCAATACATAAAATGAGTACCAATAACAAAAGCTAATAATATAATATGAAGGCGTCGTGTATTAGTTTGATTTTCTAATGCAAATTTAATACGGTAAAATGTAACACTTAATAAGCAAGCTGAAGATTTATAAAAACAACCAGATAAACTAGCAGCAATTCTTGGAAATTAGTAGGAATTAATTATCCAAATTGTATGATATATGAACCATAATTTATTGCATTCAATTACTAAACTAACTTCATTCAATTAGCCTATATGGATTATGAATATAATGATATTACCCATACATTAAAACTCGTACACACAAATGCGAATTTAGATGCATTTTAATAAGAGCGTTTCAATTATATGAACAATGTAAAATCGGAGTATAAATCGCAACAGGTTATAATATTCAACACTTACTGAAGTCAAAAGTAGTACATGAACAATTATATATTATTACTGTTTCACGCTGTCGTAACCAATTACTTATGTTTGTCCAAATCAACTATTCAATGCAATTCGTAGGATCACAATAAGATCGGAATTATGTGCGTGAACAATTATAACACAACAACTAACGTGTCTAGTGTATTACATGCATCAATATACATGGGGATTTTAACATGTTTAAGGTATCTAATTAATATTCCCATTCAGGCATTTCACACTCCCTTTCTGTCCTACAACCAATAGGATAAACATTTATTTGATTACGTAACTGTCTTCCAGTGTCTGTTCTCTGTTCTGGGAGCCAGTTCCAAAAATCATTGGAATTAAGGAGGGTTTTGCCGAACTTTAAAGGAGCTACAGCGTCTAGATGGCCTAATTTTCACAATTCGGCTCTCTATATGTAATTTTTCCCGATGAAAAAGAATTTTGCAGTCATTTCTCATGAAATCAATCAATTTTGGGGTAATTAGTAAATATCTAATTTTTCCTGGGAACGCCCCTTTTAAATCGCCAAAATGTGACGTAATCTAAAGAACGGACTAATGAACTACATTCTGTAGATGACGCGTCATGACCGTACGTAAGGCAATGAATTGTCAATCATATGTCGATCACGCTGCCGATTCCGGACCCTAAATGTGGGTGGGGCGTAAACTGGCTGCTAAGTGAAATTTGGCATCAGAAAACTAATCTTAAATCACTACTGTGTTTATTTTCATGGATTTTTTTTCGGCAGACCTATGTTTCAAGTCATCAACTGTGGAATAAGTGTCAAAGTACTATAGTATCTACAATTCTACATCCTGTGTAATTCACACCAACACAAATACCTTTACCAGACCACCCCCTGCTGTGTCCACCACTCTCATTTCCCCCTCATCTAATCTCTCTCTCTCTGCTACCAGACCTAAGTCGTAAATTATATGATTGTAATCTCTTTGTTCTACCACAACCACCTCTGTATAAATACTCATTTAGACCTGAATAAAATCATCAGTATACTCCCAACCACGAGACTCACTGCATCACTTATTGCTTACCGCGTGCAAATCTACAAATATTACATTGGCGACGAGGATGGGATAAAAGTTTAGAACATGTCGATTCCAGCTTCCATCTCTGCCTTCATCCCGGACCCAGAACCTGCCGAGGCGTCCCGGCGATGGAAAGAATGGCTAACAAGCCTGGAGTTTTATTTCGAAGCTGCCGAAGTGCAATAGGCTCGGAAACTGCCTCTACTTCTACACCTTATTGGTCCCGCCATGCAGACGGTATACAAGGCTACCATCGAGCCGACTGTCAAACCTCCACTGACCTACAAGTCCGTTGCCAAGACCATTACTAGCCACTTGGAGCCAGCCATCAACGTCGAATTCGAGCTCTATCGCTTTCGCCAGGCTCGACAACTCGACGGCGAATCGATGGACATAGACGCCGCTCGACTTCGTCAACTTGCTGCTCGCTGCTGCTTCGCCGACTGCGACAAGCAGATAAAGTCACAAATAATAGCCAGCTGTCTGGACTCAGGACTTCGCAGACGAGCACTTCGGGACGCGAGTCTCGATCTCCGCGGTCTCTTGACACTCGCTCGCACCCTGGAAATGACAGAGGCTCAGGCGTCCACAATCGAAAACGGGCTGAAAAAGATCAGCATTGACGAGCGAAGTCGCGAGTCGTCGTACCACGTCGACTCTAAATCAAACGCCTGTCCAAACTGTCGAGAGTCATCATTCCACGTCGACTCGTCATCGAGATCGCGCGCCTGTCAAAACTGTGGGGGCCATCACAGCCCTGATCGCAACTCGTGCCCGGCCTGGTGGAAGGCTTGCAGGCACTGCCAGAAACTCGATCATTTCGAATCGGTATGTCGATCCAGAATAGCAGGCCATCCTCGGACTCCAGTTCATCATGACCGTCCCCGATCGCGACACGACCAGGTGAACCGCGAGTCCCATCACCGTCAACGCCGTCGGTCTTCATCGCGTGATCGTGATACAACCTGTTGCATGCTCGCTCACCATCGCTTTCCTCTTCATCGTCCGAGGTGGAGTATGAACCACGGAACAATGTGTTTTACGTAACAGTCAACACCAATCGCGTACGACAACTTCCCCACACGAAAGTGTACATCGACCAGCAGCAACAGTCCGTCGATATGGTCATCGACACAGGCTCAAGCGTGAACATCATCTGCGAATACGACTACCGCAGGCTTTCACCAAGACCGCGACTTCAGCAGACTGCGATAAACGTTCATGCATACGGCGCGAAGAAGCCTCTACCAATCATCGGGACATTCCAGGTCGATCTCCCCGCCGTAGACGGCTCCCGTCTCATCGACACCCGATTTTATGTGACGTCGGGGAAGGCTCATTCAACATCATTGCTGAGCTTTGCAACGGCTTCCAGCATTGGGCTGGTGACTCTGCACCAATCAGCGTCAACAACCCCAGCCCTCGATCGCGCCCCTCGCTCGCACGATCGCACACCCCGTCATCGAAACGACGTCGACCACCAAGAATGCCAGAATTGCGCGTATCGACACGGCACCAACTGCAGAGCGTGCTGTCCAGCTTGGGGACAGACGTGCGGCCACTGCCGCAAACAGAACCACTTTGCGATCTGTTGCCGCTCCCGACTAGCTGGCAAACCGCAATCGCCACCACGACCCCGTCGACGAGGTACATCGCCATCGCCTCCGCACGATCGCGCCAGGTTAGACCTGCCACTCGCACGGTCAGAAGCTGATTCGCTACTATCATCTGACACCGAGCATCCACCATCACCACCGCGACGCCGACGACATCACAGACAACGGACATCGCTGAGAACGACGGATGACCGAGAACACGATGATCATCCGACAGACCCCGCTAACACGAGGAAGCGTACCCACCGACAAGACAGATGAATCATCATCTGATTCAGAGCTGTCTTCTCCTGCACTTCCATCGGCATCGCCCCGACATCAACGACAAATCTACAAATATTACAAGTACGTTGTATTATTTAGGTCCTTTAATCATGTTTTCTTTCGCCTATCTTCCAAAGTCTCGTTTCTGGACTCTTTCAATAGAGACTGTCTGTATTTTTGTTAGGCCAGGGTGCCAAACAGGCACCCCATACTCTACCGAGGGGAGAATGCATCCCTTATAAATCAAATTTCTCATTAATAATTTAAATGGAATCAAAGAAAGAAGAATATGCATTCGCTTATTAGCCTTCCTAATCATAGCACAAACTGACTCTCCCACTTCAGATTTTCATTTATCAAAATACCAAGACTTTCATTGAATCTACTTTGGCAAGGGTCAAATTATTAATTTCAAAGGGGACCACCGGGCATTATAAAACCAATGCTTAGTTGTTTTGGTACTATAATTGAATATCAATCATACTCTCATGGGGTCTGATATGTTTCTGTAATTTGAGAACAATGCAATTAACTACTACGACCTACGGAACCACGGCTGTTTAGTGGTTCGCGCGCGCAACTTGTTTGCACGACCGCTCAATCAATACGCGTACGTTATATGGTAGTATGTGCGATTTATCGCATGGCCCATGCGATAGTAGTATCGTTCGGGCATGCATGCAATACGCCCGAGCGAGCGCTCGCACTTTGATGTACACATAATGCCCAGGCGATATATAGCCACGGCACATTGAAGTCGTTAGTGGTATACTTCAATGCCACCGCACCATGCATGTAGGTTACTCTGCATGCATGCATTGTATAGTACAGTGCTTGTATAGCGCTACGTGTCGCGATAGAATCTGTTGTTTCTAAACGCCAATTTGATATTTTATTCGCTGCACGAAAGAGATTTTTGAGATTTGTCTGCGGTCGATAAGAGGATCGTTACGTTATATCGTTATCGGAACTGCGCGGACAGAATTATTGACATGTGATATTAAAAATGATTCCCTGGCGATGTAGAAATACTTTCAGGATCACAGACTTGTTTTTTATGTTCATTTGGGATATGTCTTTGATGTAAGAGAGCTAAATCTCTGTCTGGTGGTACCCTTTAACATCGAACGGTATTTTTTCATATTTACCAAAATCGACACGCATGATATTACATTTATTAGGATTGAGTTTCATATTGTTTGTATCACACCATCGAGTTAATAAGTATAAGGTCGGCTGGGGCGCTACCTGGGCTTATCCCGCATACGTGACTCTACAATTGTCATGTCATCCACGTACTTCCAGTACCTAAGGCCACAGTCTGAAAGGGCATCATTGGCTAGTATCAAGAACAAAATTGGGCCAAGTTTTGTACCCTGAGGCACACCAGCCGTCAGTAATATCTCATCGGACAAATGACCACGGTACCGGGTGCGTCCAGTGAGGAAATCCGCTATCCACTGAATGATGTGTTCGGAAGGGTTCAACTGAATCAGTTTCTCAATAACAATTTTATGGTCAACTATATCGAACGCCATAGAAAAATCAGTGGTGATTACAATTGATGTATTATTTTGGCGTTTATCTGCGAAATTACAAAGAACATTAATCAAATCCACGAGGTGATGAATAGTGGATATACCAGCCCGGCTACAAAATTGATTAACATCAAGATAAGAGTCAATATCAGCGAGAAGCCACTTTGTCACGAATTGTTCTGCAATCTTCTAGAAGTGGTCAGTGAGTGCGATGGGACGCAACTTTTCTAACCGTGGTGGTTGTTCTTTAGGCACAGGACACAGTGCCAACCACTGGGTTGGCACAACACCTTCTGAAAAAGAAGCATTTAATACGTCACACAGCGGTGTACTAAGCTCGTAGGCAAGGATCTTAATGAGCTTAGCTGGAATACCGTCGGGACCAGCTACAGACTTTCCTGTCGCAACGTTACGTAGCTCATGGAATACTTTCCAGGGATTGATCGTGGGTGGACGCCGGATAGGGCAAAACGCTGAAAGCTTTGAGATATCTGTGAAGTGCTTGTTGATGATATTGGCGACAGATGCGGGTTGTGATTGGTTGCCATTATGTACGTCAAAGAGTTGCGATGACTGCGAGGACGTCGTCATCAGCTTGTTATGCTTGTACCAGGCCGCTGGGTCGTCCTTTGTAGAAATCTTCTTTCGCGTCTACGATCGCTTCTTGGACCTTGTTACGACACTCTTAAAAATTAAGGCTTGAAATCTCTTTTTCGTGGAGTTATACCTAAATCTAATAAACCATCGTCCAACGGTTAATTGTGCATTATGTGACCCGCGCTAGCTACGTGACCCGCGCACAAATAACAATGGGTAACCGATTACTAATCAAAATAACCAGACCTCGCTTAAACTGACTACATGTAATTATATATTCTTCATTTTTAGATCTTTTTCCGTGACATACCTTTATAAATGTCTGCTTCACAATACCTTTACAAGAATAGGTACAATATTGTTGTAATAGTATAGTCTAGTGGGTAGAAGGGGTGTTCGTGCACCCCGATGAGACAAATTTTAATCTATGTTACTTTATGTAAAAAAATGTGTAGAAAACGATTAGCTATGTTAACAGCGCCAAAAAGTCTCCCATGTATGATTTTTATGCAAATTTATGCAAATTATGGTAGCCATTTTGGATTTAGACTAGTATTCATATTTCGATCATTTTCAAAGATATTTTTTTAAAGAAAGAGTCCAGACTAATGTTTTGAAGGTCAGAGAACACGATTTTATAACTAAAAATCTGATCAGATGGGTGTATGACATCATAATATGCAAATTAGGGGCAAAATTTGCATAAAATCAATATTTTCTGCATAAATAGGCGTCTATTTCATATTGCAACTTATGAAAACAATGAATGAACAATTTCTTTTGACTATAAAAAATAAGTTCAATATATTTTCATACAAAATAAACCTTAAAAACTTTACTGCAAAACTTAAATATGCAAATTTATGCAAATTAGAATCATTGGTACAATTTACATATATTTTATGAGTTGCTTTCTTTTTAATCAAATACGGCACATAACTACCCACTTGAAGTTTCTAAACATATGTATGGAAGATCAATGAGTGTCATTGAATGGTGTATGAAGATAATTGAAGACTATGTGACGTCACAATATGCAAATTAGGGGCAACATTTGCATAAAATCAATATTTTCTGCATAAATAGGCGTCTATTTCATATTGCAACTTATGAAAACAATGAATGAACAATTTCTTTTGTCTATAAAAAATAAGTTCAATATATCTTCATACAAAATAAACCTAAACAACTTTACTGCAAAACTAAAATATGCAAATTTATGCAAATTCGAATCATTCGTACAATTTACATATATTTTATGAGTTGCTTTCTTTTTAATCATATATATACGGCACATAACTACCCACTTGAAGTTTCTAAACATATGTATGGAAGGTCAATGAGTGTCATTGAATGGTGTATGAAGATAATTGAAGACTATGTGACGTCACAATATACAAATTAGTGGCAAAATTTGCATAACAATAAAGATATTTTGCATGAATCGGGTGATATTCCCGTGTATGAGCCATGTAAACATTAGATAATGTTTGAAGGCATACATAGAGACTTATAAAATATCTTCATACAAACCAAACTTCAAAAAAATAACTACGAAACATAAATATGCAAATGTATGCAAATTAGCCCCACAGTACATAATCCTTGTATTTTAGAAGCTACTTGCTTTTTTTATTTTATCAAATACGGCACATAACAGCCTACTTGAAGTACATGTATCTTATGAGTGTCATTGAATAATGTCTGAAGAAAATCATTTTATGGTGTTATTTCATGCAAATTTGGGGCATACTTTTTATAAGATCAGTTTAATATATCATATTTTGCAATACTTTATAACTAATGAAGATAATTTCTCAACAAATCGTCATAATCATTACACCTGCACATAAACTACATATCGCTACGATAACACTTTCATATAGTTACCAGCGTGACTTAATGTGTCAAATGACGGAAAATTTAGGGTCCAAGTTGTCAAACTCCTCGTGGTGGATCCTGGAAATTGTTCATCAGGCGAATGAGAACAACTAGAGTCAACGACAGCATCCTGACATCTCCGCATAGTAGCACCCTTGACCGCGTTACTTGAACGCACCACGTCAGTCTAACTCCACTTTGAAGCATGCAGCCTGGCGCCATGCCCACAACACGCGCCCTTCTCAGGGCGGGCATCATCTGATGTCATACGGGACGGCATAACCATCATGCAGCTGAACGTGGAAGGCCTCACCAAGGCCAAGATCAACATCATCGAACATCTTCTCCAACAGCACACTCCTAGTGCTATACTACTACAAGAAACCCACACCAAGGACAACTCCCACCTAAAGATCTCTGGTTTCACCCTAGCCGCTCATACCGAGAGTGAAATTCATGGCATCGCCACCTTCATTAAGAACTCTGCCAAATTGAACACAATAGCTTCATGCCCTCCAGTCTCAAGCCTGGAGTGGACAGCAACTTCAGTCGAAGAAGTTACAGTCATCAATGTCTACAAGCCCCACACCTTTCGGCTTCAGGCTGACTCCATCCCAACCTTCGCCCCTCCCTGCATTTACGCAGGCGACTTTAACTGCCGCAGCACCACCTGGGGCTACAACAGCACCAACCATGATGGCGCGGCGCTTGAAGACTGGGCCTCTGCATCCGGCATGCAGCTCATTTATGACCCAAAAGAACCGGACAGCTTCCACTCCGGCAGGTGGAACACATCAACTAACCCAGACCTAGCCTTTGCAAACATCAACGGCGCACTACCCAGCCGTACTATCCTGGACCCTTTCCCAAGATCTCAACATAGACCCTCAATGATCACCCCCCAAAACCCCATAGAGCCGATCAAAACAAAACCACAGCAGAGATGGAACTTTCGTAAGGCCAGGTGGGACCAGTTCACCAACCTAGTGGAACAAGACGTAGATAACCCACCCTTACCATCCTCCTCCAACCTGGACCAAGCGTACACATCCTATCCGCAACCTCCTAACCACAGCAGCCAAGAGCTCCATCCCACGCGGCCACCGCCACTGCTACATCCCCTCGTGGGACGATGAATGTAACGACCTCTACAACGACTTCCTCGAGGCCGAACGCGGCGATGAAGCAGCCTCTAAGGCAACCCTTCTAACTGCCTGCCTAGACAACAAACGCAGAGAGAGATGGGAGGAGACAGTTCAAGGAATAGACTTCACCCACTCCAGCAGACTGGCCTGGAAAACGCTCAATCGCCTCACCAGCAGAAGTCCCAAGCCAAAACAATGCCCCGTGACCGCTAACTCAATCGCGAAACAGCTCCTCGAAAACGGCCGCTTCAAAGACGCAGACAAAAACCACACTCGTCACATTAAACAAGAAACCCCCAACCTCTGGCAGGCCCCAGGAGTAGATGTCATCACCCTTCACTCCCGATGAGATCGCCACTGCCATCAAACATCTGAAAAGTGGAAAGGCTCAAGGACCAGACAACCTACCTCCCGAGTTCCTACTGCACTGCGAACCAAAATGTCTGGAATGGCTCCGCCTACTTTTCTCATCCTGCCTCACCCACCAGTCCATCCCCAAGATATGGCGCAAAGCAACCATCATCGCCTTACCCAAGCCAAACAAGTCCTTAGACAACCCAAAGATCTACAGACCAATCTCTCTCCTCTGCAGCACCTTCAAGCTACTTGAAAGACTCCTCCTAGCCTGGCTGGAACCGATCGTCGACCCACAACTTCCCGACGAGCAAGCAGGTTTTCGCCGCGGTCGCAGCACTGTCCAACAAGTAGTCTTGCTCACCAATGACATCGAGAGCAGTTTTGAGAGAGGCCACAAGGCCGGTGCCATCCTGGTCGACTTAACCGCAGCCTACGACATCGTGTGGCACCAGGGACTCGCCCTGAAGCTCCTCCAGTTGGTACCAGACCGCCACCTAGTAGGATTTATCACCAACATCCTATCCAACCGCAGCTTTGTCCTGAAGACCAGCGACGGACAGTCCAGTCGCCCCCAACGTCTCAGAAACGGACTCCCCCAAGGTTCAGTCATGGCACCAACGCTCTTCAACATTTACATCAGTAATATGCCCAAGACTGTCGCACAACAGTACGGCTACGCAGACGACCTTGCTCTCTTCCACTCTTCCACTCAAAAGTTGAAGACGTCCAAACATCTGACATGGCTAAGATCGCGAACTACCTGAAGACCTGGAGACTAAAGCTGAGCGCTGCAAAAACAACTGCAACTGCCTTCCACCTCAACACCAAAGAAGCAAACCGCCAGCTCACAGTCAAAGTCAACGGGAACCCACTGCCCTACACCCCCACCCCAACATACCTTGGAGTAAAGCTAGACAGACAGCTGACCTTCAAACCACACCTAGATTCACTCCGAGCCAAAGTTTCATCCAGGAACAACCTACTCCGCCGCCTTGCGGGCACCACCTGGGGTGCTAAAACTCCCACACTTCGTACTGGCGTCCTCGCACTAGTCTACAGTGCTGCCGAGTATGCTGCCCCTGCGTGGTGCCGCAGCTCACACACGCCCAAATTGGACATCACCCTAAACGAAACTATGAGGATCATCACAGGATGCCTCAGAACCACACCAACTGACCTCTTACCAGTGCTTGCTGGTATCGCACCCCCTCCCTCCGCAGAGAACACTATACCCAACAGCTTGTCAACAAGGCCCTCCAAGACCGTACACACCCTCTACACCGTACCACCCAGAACACACAACCGGTCCGCCAACGTCTACGGTCACGCAGACCGTTCAGTCGCCATGCTGACACCTTGCGGGAAGGCACCCACAATACCCTCACCACATGGAAGGAAAGCTGGCAGGAGACCCCCAGACCCCCTCAATTCACAGTAACCCCAAACACAAAACTACCACCAGGCTCGGATCTACCCCGAAAGGACTGGGTCACCCTCAACAGCTAGCTCCGTACAGGTGTCGGCAGGTTCAATGGCAGCATGCACCGCTGGGGACTCAGACCTTCTCCGGCTTGTACATGTGGAGCACCCGAGCAGACTGCCTCCCACATTATTGAAGAGTGCCCAATCCTTCGCCCACCTGGCCACCCAAACCCAGATTTAACCAACTTGGACCCCGACACCGTTAATTGGCTGCAAAATTTACACGGGAATATCACCCGATTCATGCAGTATATCTTTATTGTTATGCAAATTTTGCCACTAATTTGCATATTGTGACGTCACATAGTCTTCAATTATCTTCATACACCATTCAATGACACTCAGTGACCTTCCATACATATGTTTAGAAATTTCAAGTGGGTAGTTATGTGCCGTATTTGATTAAAAAGAAAACAACTCATAAAATATATGTAAATTGTACCAATGATTCTAATTTGCATAAATTTGCATATTTAAGTTTTGCAGTAAAGTTTTTAAGGTTTATTTTGTATGAATATATATTGAACTTAATTTGTATAGACAAAATAAATTGTTCATTCATTGTTTTCATAAGTTGCAATATGAAATAGACACCTATTTATGCAGAAAATATTGATTTTATGCAAATGTTGCCCCTAATTTGCATATTATGATGTCATACACCCATCTGATCAGATTTTTAGTTATAAAATCGTGTTTTCTGACCTTCAAAACATTAGTCTGGAGTCTTTCTTTAAAAAAATATCTTTTAAAATGATCAAAATATGAATACTAGTCTAAATCCAAAATGGCTACCATAATTTGCATAAATTTGCATAAAAATCATACATGGGACACTTTTTGGCGCTGTTAACATAGCTAATCGTTTTCTACACATTTTTTTACATAAAGTAACATAGATTAAAATTTGTCTCATCGGGGTGCACGAACACCCCTTCTACCCACTAGACTAGTATGCTTAATCAGTTAAACCCTTTATTGACCGATATATAGTTTGATGGAGGGACGCATTCGTTTTTCATTCGTAGAATCCAAATTATAGGGCTGTTCGATCTGAATTTTTTGTGTGTGTTACATTCATCCCCATCCGTCAACTGGAAACTGTTCAGACGATTTGTAAAAGGGGGACCTTTAATAGATGTCGCCACTTCACTCTGACATAACAGGAACACAATTTGTATGGTAAAGTTTTTGATTTTGGAAAATTTTATTTGGACTAATTGGGAAAAGTAGAGATGGAATTTCAAATTAACGTTGGAAAATAATCACTTCTTGCCCCAAAATGTAAAATGTAAAAACATTCATAATTCAATCATTGATTAGTCCATTGAAAAGCTTCCTCATACCTAACTCTACAGAGCGCTAGCGCTTGTGCTGGCGCTCTATAATACAACCACCTACAGGAATCCCCATAATTGCAATTATGTGCGCAGGTATTAGAATAAATTAATCAATAAATCATATCAAAGCCTAACAAATCTATCCCTGGTTCATTTACTAGAAGACTTTATGGAAATGAAGACACTGAAGACAATAACTTAACTTTTAAACTCTTTATTAAATTCCAAATATAAAACACCAAAACATAAACGAAAACTAAAAGAGAAAACCTAAAAGCCAAAACGATAAAAACTAAAGTCTAAAACCGAGAACCGAAAACTTAGCAAAGAAAGCTGAAACCTTAAACCTGACACAACACAGTTTTATACAGATTACAGCATAACCATCAACACCTGTGAAACAAAGAACAAATACACATAATGAATCAACACATTTAACTAAATCAAAGTGTCAATTGCATCCCGCAACTACATGTGCAATGTGAAACAGATTCCCGAATAACTAAGTACGGTAAACTCCTATTACAAACACGTTATAACCGTGATAACTAAGATGGTTCAAAACAAATATCTACTCGTATTCACTGTCAACTCTCACAATAATACTACGCTGAAAGCTACACTATATTATGAACTTAAATGAAGAATAATCTCACTGTAAATATATAATTATAACAAGTGCAAAATACATCTACAAATCAAAGAAGAATGTCGCTGAACATGACCACCTATCACTGATGAGTGAATTGAACACCAACTATACATTCAATATCGACTCCAACATATATTAAATAAGAAGCTCACACTCTCTTACAACCAATCAAGGGCGTCGATTTCTTCTCATGGTTGGGGGGGATGATCAGGGGTTTTTTTTTTGGGGGGGGGGCTATTTTGCTAAGAGGGGGGGTTTGACCCAATGACGATGCGGAGCATCGTCCACGAGCCGCGAAGCGGCGAAGGCGATTTTTTGTTTGTGCCTATTTTGCTAAGGGGGGGGGGGGGGGGTTTGACCCAATGCCGATGCGGAGCATCGTCACGAGCCGCGTAGCTGCGAGGCGATTTTTGGGGGCTATTTTGCCAAGGGGGGGGGGGGGGGGTGGGGGTTGACCCAATGACGATACGGATACTGTGTGGGTCTGGACACAATGATGGCGTTTTTCTATGCACATCACACTTTCACTTGGCAGCCCAAGGGGGGGGGGGGGTTTAAACCCATGATGGCGTTTTTCTATGCACATCACATTTTCACTTGGCAGCCCAAGGGGGGGGGGGTTTAAACCCCCTAAACCCCCCCCCCCCCGTAAATCTGCGCCTGTGGGGGGGGGGGGATGGGGTGGGAGGGGGGTGTCCCCCCTCCCACGGTAGGAAGCTTTTGCATTTTGGGGCTTGAAATTGTGCAATCTGGAGCATACCTAAGGCATCAATTTCACGTTTTATAAACTTGTTTCTGAGTTACCGTGTTATAGATAAACACAATTAATGAAATCAAGTTTGCAGAAAACCAAAGGGCGGATCGCACTTCTTTTGCTTATGGAGGAATGAGTAAGGACTTTCTTACATAAGACATACGATAGTAGCCTCTTCCACAATTACATGCGCCAGTATACCTTTTTTTTTTTTTTTTTTTTTTACCCTCCCAAATATTGGGGTTGATGATAATACAGGCCATCCCCCCACCTCAAATATTGGGGGGGATATATCCCCCCCATCCCCCCCGTGATCGACGCCCCTGCAACCAATGTACATAATCAAATACAAACTTATATCAAATAATAGTATTCATCTTATAATCAGCAATGCAAGGACAGCTTCCACCAGCACTACACTAACAAAATGGCTTTCAGGTCCACTGGTCCAGGATCCAATTTCACAACACGGTTACTTTTACGAGGAATGATATTAGCTTTCTAACACTTCATATTTATACCTTTTCTCTAAAAGCAAGATTCAAGTTGTTAGTAAACACCAAACAAACTTGATGTAACTAAGAAAGATGACATAAAAGAGGAGGATATAGCGCAGAACAAAGAGGGCATTGAACTTGTCCTGAGTTGGGCTTGGGGCTGGGGGAGTGTTTGAATAGGGCTGCCCAGCAGCTTGGTACAAGGCGGGTTTATGGGGGTCATGAATAGGGGCGATGCAGGGAGGATCAATAGAGGGGTGGGTATGAAAGAAAAAGGTAGGCTCATAGCTTTGAAAGATGATCTATAGATAGAGAGAGCTGAACAACTTAGCTTTCTTCATTAAAATATATCTAGTATACCACTACATATAAAACTGACCAACTTGGCTTTCTTCTATATTGCCTACCAACATTATACTGAAACTAAAATGATATAACATTATGATAAAATATTACAGAAATATATATTCAAGTGTACAATCCTATAAATATATATTACTGTACAAAATTACCACGACATTCACCACTAGTTTAAACATTGTTGTCCTCAACAATGAAAATAATATAAATATAATCTGAACGTGAAAATTGACCATGACATTTGCACGATATTTTCGAGAAATATATTATAAATGATACGATACTTTAATACCTCTACCCATTCACAAATATGTGATGTAACTTGCCGCTAGATAAACATGATGATTTGTAGCTCATTTCCCATGTAAAATCTTTGATTTTGGCGCCAGCCCGACTTCTTTCCGTGTTGTAGGCTCGTAAAGCGACTTCAAACAGGTTTTGAACGGAAGCTTTGATCGCTCTTTGGTCTCCATTCGCCCGATTCCAATTAACCCTAAAAAGACCGGGCTATTTGAGGTCTTCCTACGGCCGGGGTTTGGGGGGGGGGGGCATTATGCCCCCCCCCCTCCCCCTTAATATCTCGGCCGTGGAGCGGCTGATCGCCATGAAAATTTGCAAGAATAATAAATGAGGTGTATAGAATACAATGGCAATTTGTTTTGAAAAGGTCATTAATTTGCATATTTATGGTAATTTATGCAAATAAGGTCATAAAATTCACATTTTTACCCATAAATCATATATTCTTCATAATTAAACTCTGGTTTTCACTAAATATATTCTGTAGAGCATTTGGAATAATAATACGACAACAGAATTTGGAAGAGCCACGTTCTTCCTTATGTTTTCTATTGTGTTTATAATTTATTTCTTATTTCTTTGTTATGTATTATACTGTTTTTGTTGTTTACTTTATTTCTTACTATGATTCAACTATTTTGAACCCCAAAACCAACATATAAAATGTAAACAAGGCAAAATAACCAATGATACACCTCTTTTTACGAAAACTGATATTTCCATATGTTTTGTACACAAATCACGAAATTGAGCGGAAAAAGTAATTGTGAATGAGTAGATTGTAAGTATCGTATCATATTTCGAGATAATATCGTGCACACAAAATTGCAATTTTAGGGGTTTCTGTAGGTAGTTGTAGAGCGCCAGCGCAAGCGCTGGTGCTCTGTAGAGTAACACCCTACCCCGCAAATTATGTATTTTCTGAAAGCTTAGAATCCATACATTATTTTGAGATAAAAATCTCAATTTTGATGTACAAACAAAAATTCAATCTCCCCTTAAGTGCACCGTATTTCGGCCATCCTCTTAACCCGAAAAAGGCCGGTAAGATGACGCGCTGCTGCTTGGTGACTTTTTTCTTTTGGGTCTTGCGCATATTTTAAAACAAAAAGTTTGAATATCGGACCTACCGTTAGGAAGTCACGTGACCTTTTGTCTATGCATGTCAGCCCGAAAATCGCTAAATTTGGTGATTTGTGTACAAAACATATGGAAATATCAGTTTTCGTAAAAAGAGGTGTATCATTGCTTATTTGGTCTTGTTTACATCGTTATGTTTGTTTTGGGGTTCAAAACAGTTTAATTATAGTTAGAAATAAAATAAACAACAAAAACAATAAAATACATAAGTAAAAAAAAAAAAAATACATTATCAATTATAAAAAAAAACAATAGAAAACTTAAGGAAGAACCTGACTCTTCCGAATTTGTTTGTCGTATTATCATTCCAAATGCTCTAAAGAATATATGTAGTGAAAACCAATGTTTAAATGGCCCCCCCCCCCCCCCCCCCCCCCGGCTGTAGAAAGACCTCAAATAGCCATGCCCTTTGAGGGTTAAATTTTTAAATGGTTGTTATCATTTTCGTCAATTCCTCAGAAACTAAACCAGCTGCAGAGTTTATTTTCGTGGTGATACCCAACATTTTTTGATGAAAAATTAATCACCTGAGTGGATATTAGAGTATAATTCTGGTAAAACATAACTTTAGCAATTATCGCTGTAAACATGTATTTGTTATGCAAAACTAACAGTTTTAATTCAATGACAAAATGAAAACATTCAATAAACATCATGGTATTAATGTTGTGTTGATATATAACATGCATAATAATAATATTGCGTAATCACAATAATTCTTACATACAGGTAGATGTAGTCTTTCAATTATAGTTATTATGCTTATTCAACTATGATATGAAGTCGAATTAACAGAGAAGCGCAGACAAATATTGGCGTATGTACACCGATACATATTTGTGTTATGTTTAAGGCCAGCCAAGACATACCTGTCTAGTGAACGTGGTGTTGCAATATATGTAGAGCGCGTGCTTTCCGATCGAGAGATCCCAAGTTCGTATCCTGTGTATGCCCACTGTGTTTAAACTTCAGCAAGACAATCCACAATTGCTGCTCTCTACCCAGGTGTACAAATGGGTACCTTGGTCGGTTATTAAATAGCCTTCGCACCATTTCCAGCATATGACTAGTATGCTCCCCATGGTGTTAAAAAAGTACGTCATATAATTGTGTGGGTCTGAAATGTATATGATGATCATGGATAAAATTAACCATTTGCGCTTAGAAACCATATACTAAACGTGTTATGATTGCAGGCCACACTTTTATTATGATAACTAGTATTTCGTTTTAGCCTCATCTGTGCAGTTGGCAAAATTAGATTAATGTAATGTATCACTTTTTCCAGTTAACCTGGCTAGGTACTCAGTGCGTTTCAAGACTGGAAATTGCGGAAGCCAAAGGAAGATTTGCTAATTACTTTCCAGCCGAGCAAAATGGAACCCAACTTTTCGAGATCATCATACCTTTAACATCAGCAGGGACGATGTTCTTCATGAGGGGTCTACCACAGGTGACTATACAGCATGACCTTAAACAAAACGGAACGGGGGAAAATATAGTGACCATTATTGTGTCCACATGATAGAGTGTCCTTTCAAATTAAAACCGATTCCAAGAACAGTCATTTCGACGAGTAGTTTTTGTTGTAGGACGTCTTAAGTGAGACCATGTCAGGTTCCATTATGTCATGTTTTTTACCAAGTCACTGCCAGATAAATCGCACTTCCTGCCCGTCATATCATCAACCAACTATGCCCATTCTCTCGGCACATAGCTGAATACACACTTTCAATGACGCGCGTATTGCTCATTGTTCGACGCTATTACGGGCAGTAAGCATAAGTGCGATTTATCACGCACTGCCTTGATACAAATTGACAAAAAGGAAACCTGACATTATGTCACTCATAGAATTCTGAACTCAAAATGCATTGTTTGGTCGTAAGTGCGCGGATTATTATTATTGACAGGAATTAGAAACACCCCACCTCTGCGATTAAAATATTTGTTAGATGTCAAATTATGTCATGATGTTGAGCGAAGTGCCTTTGTTCTACACATTTCTGTCTCAGCATCAGGTACTGGAGGATTATAATACTCTTTTTTTGTATGACTCAGAAGCACTTGGTGTCAGTAATTATGCGCCTGTATGAACTTCATTGACATTTTAAAAGTTTGTTTTATGCATTGACAAACTCACAATCGGAGCCTTGATCGAATATAGGCGACTGATGTGATGCATTGGTTGCTTATGCGCTAACTTTGTGGTCGCTATACACAGATATGTGCGTCGGGACCCAAAACGGCGTTGTATGTGCATGCATGTGAAAGTGAGTGAATGAGTGATGAGTGAGTTAATAAAACAATGAGGGAATTGAATAATTTATAATTATGGTGATTGAATCGAGTCAATATATTAATCAATAATTCAATCTAACAATCAATCAATCACGAATCAACCAATCAATCAATCAATTAATCAATCAATCGATCCAATCAACCAATCAATCATTTAAATCAATTAACCCATAGATTATGTAAACCGGGAGGGCTATGTACAAAGTCTATGGGGATTCCCGAATCTCGTTGTGAAAGTGTTAAATTAATTGACATCCGAACTAGCTACCTGTAGTTGAAGTTACATTACTTTTTTGAACGCAAGCGCCAATTTACGTGAGCTTTCGTGTATTGCATATAGTATATTTAGTATATGCTTTAAAATACTTAGGCCCGACTTCTCATTAGTTGCACATCAATGGGTCCACATGTGCAAAACCGTCTCACAGGTTACTGGTAGTTAAGTCTTTTTAGCCCAGACTGAAGTTGTGCCACTGTTAAGAATTCGGGCCTTTCAGTTAAATTTGAAAGAAAGAGACAGGCGTTGTTAATGTATTCATACAATAATATTATACTATAAAGCTGATCTTCGTACTGTTTGTAACAACATTTGCAGGGGGGGGGGGGGGTGGGGGGGGGGGGGGGGGGGAACGCGTGAGATCATTTTCTAATTCATCCGTGTAGATGTCTGTTTATTTCAAGGCAAGTCAAAAGTGGTGCAGTAAATATATACCACGTTATTTGTATGTATTTGTTATCTTGTGTGTATGTATTTTTCAGGTTTCTTTAGAGTCACCGGGCAGTATCTCAGTCTCAGTGAATAGTCTTCAGGATTTCATCAAACACGTCAGACCAACAATGATCCTCGGAGACCATTTTCTCGCAAACTGGTTCAGAGAAAAGCTCATGAATAAGGAGAGGTGTCTTTCGAATGTGCAGCAGATCATAGTTCATTGGTTAAAGCAACTTGGAATACAAGGCTACATGAATAAAGCGAAGGGGTAAGATATAATTATAGCCAAAGTGACGTGTTCTCCCAAATGTGTATATCACTTCGATATAATGCTTAATTATTTGTTCATTCATGGTTTCTTCTTTGAGTGCAAATGCAAAACAATTAATCTACCAAAATGACTTATATTCAAGCCAGGAATCATGCTTAAAAAAGCAAATACAAATACCATGACATGTTTAATTGGATCATCATAAAGAAACGCACATTATAGAATAACATTACACCAAAAGCAGTTGCCTGAAGTATAATAGGAGGCTTATTGGATATAAAACGAGCTTAATAAGAAAACATGTATTTATATTCGCCTTTCGGCTGAGCAATAGAGAAAGTGCTATTTGTGCCGTATTGTGTGTTATATTCACAATAAAAAAAGGTATAATTAATTGAAATAAGGACAGTAATAACCTATTAACGTTTTATAACTAAATCTGTCATACCAATAATTGTTGTTGTTGGTTACTTGTACATGACATGAGGCTTGCCTTGTGCCGTTCTATACTATATACACATGATGACTGCCCCACACATTTACGTATGTGCAATAGGTTTTTTTATGGTGAAGATTAAATGCAACATCACCACTTACACTCCGTATAACAATGTCTTATATCCTTTTAAAGAGTTAAATTATTTTGTTAATTTTTGTGTAGATGAGTTGTACTCAAATTGTTTTCTATAGAGACTTTATTTTGATCACATTGCAATATATGCAATCATACACTGTATACATTCGCACCTTTGCTACATCGCAATAAACACAATACACCCATATTGCATATCACTCGACGAGACCTGGACTAAAGAATGCTTAGACTTTGGCTAGAATTTGGTAAATTTGGTATTGTTATGAGTTGATGATGATTGGAACTTCATAACCACCAAACTCTCCCGAGTTCCTCTCAAAAGATACACAAAAAGAATTCACAAAACTGCCGAGATGTTGCTTTCAATGAAACCATGTTAAAAATCAACGTCGCGTGCCTATGGCACGCTTAATTACATCAAAGCGGCTATGGGTCGCCGTCACACTTCCCTCCTTAAAGAGGGCATTTATACAGTAGAAATAAATGACCTCAACCAGTCCTGCTCCTGGCATTATAAGACAAATACGAAACTGAATGTTTATAAACTAAGCCCTATGATTTTCACATTGTCAATAACTATGTCATAAACTTTCAAACTTTCATCACAAACAAATTTATGCAATAGCCTACCGGCTTTTCCCAAGCATGCGATGGGTCACATTTTACTAATTTCTACTTTTAAACAAATATCAGGATTCTAAACATGTACAGTAGTTGTAATCCTGTACCACCAATTATTATCTTTACTATGCATCACATGAGCCATTATGTCACAAGCATCCTTTCATAATAATTAAATAACTTTCCAATTAAATCACTTCTTCAAAAGCCTAATTTTTTTTCCCGCGTGCCAAAAATTCCCAACGCTAACGCAAACGCGTTAGAAAACGCGTTAGGAAACACTAACGTTTTAATTTTTTTTAAACGCATTCCAAAAATTCTTAACGCTAGTGCAAGCACGCTAGAAAACATACATTAACGTGTTTTCCCTTTATTTAACGCATTGCAATAATTCCTAGGGCTAACGCAAACGCGTTAGGAAACACTAACGTTAATGCTAGCGCGTTAGGGATTCCAGACCCCAACATAACATTATTTATCAATATCAAAACTATAATTCTTACATCACAAAGTTCCTTTTGACTACTACTGTATGTATATCTCTTCTTCTATTTTGTTTTTGTTTCACATACATGTAACTAAACATAATGTCATAATAAAAATGCATTTCTTTTTTCAAACCATTCTAAAACTTTGCATCTTTCACTAAATAATCAATCACGCCAAGAATATTTTGAGTATTAAACGTATGATTGACACACAACATAGATCATAATATATCAAAAACAACATACATAATGTACCATCACTAGGTCCAACAAGGAATACCTGTAGGGGGAAAACATATAGAATGTAGCGGTATACTGTGTATGAAATAAATGTAGAATACATGCTTTTTTACGAAATGTGAGACAAATTTACTCTGAATGTCAACAATTTAACATATTATCATGTATTCTTATTAATTATCAATTTTCGTTTACTTTCCTAACTAACAGTTCAAGTGCAATTTCTCATTCACAGCGATTCAATGTGAATTAAATGTCCATTCTGTCTTACTAAAAATGTCGAAGTTTGTTCATATTGTTATTCTCAGCATCCAAATGTTTCCAAAACACAATGGGTCCATTTTGTCTTCTTTCATTATTCAAAAGTTCAGAAATCACCGTTAACATAGATCATAACTTAACAAATTATCAAACACCTTCAAAGGCGGAAAAGAGGCATACGCCCCTACAGAGTCTCTTCCACAAAAGTTCTGTCATCGTCGACCTCCAGTGCTGTCTTTTCCACAAAAGTTCTGTCATCGTCGACCTCCGCGCTTCTTTCGTGGCCGACGTCTCGCACCACGCCGTGTTGCTCCAGTTCTAAACCCTGGTCCCCGAACCGCGGTAACGGGAGGGACATCCCCCCACCACCCATCGAGAGGAGTCTCCTTCACAGACACGAAGTCATCTTCGCCACCAGCGGAGTGCGCCGCATCACCAGCAAGGGCCCTCTTCTCTTGGAAGACAGGCTGAACATGCCTGCCATCAGACCCCTCACCAGTTCTCTCCAGATCATCTGCTTCAGCACAGTCCCGGGGCAGAGAGGTCTCCTGCCTGCGATGATACTCGGCACCACCAGATCGGTTTCCACGTCGCCGCCTAGCACGCCGTCTAACTTGCCCGCCACCAGAGGACCGGTCCAGTTCGTCCTGCGTTGTCATCAGCTGCCCGATGTCATCGTGGTTGTTGTTCAACACAGCGGCCCCAACCTCCATCCCTTCTGACCCTCCAGCATGGCGAAGACTTCCCTCCACACCAGCACCAGGATCTCCAAGACCACCAGGACCAACCATCACTCGATCTGCAGCTATATCATTCCCAACAATTAATGACACCCCTGGAATGGGCAGTTTCTTCACTACCCCAAGAGTTACAGGCCCAGAAAAGATGTCCAAACCAACATCCACACTGTGCAATGGCACACTCAAAATGTTGCCGCCAATGCCCTGAAGAATCGCGCTAGCGCCAGTAGCTGAAGCATCACTGAAAGGCAACACATCTGCAACAATCAACGACTGGGAAGCTCCAGTGTCCCTGAACGCCTTGACCTTGCGAGCCTCCTCACTCTCCAACAAACACACATACCCTGTTGAAATGAAAGGCTCATACTGCTTTTGAATTTCCACAGGATCAGCAGACAAGACTACACTTTCACCATGCACCTTCACCTGTGCAACACCAACACTCCTAACTAGACCATTAGGAAACGTTTTTGTGTGTGTGTTCTTTTCATCTGTGTTTGTGTGTGTGTTCTTTCTGTCTGTGTTCTTTCCCTGTAAATCTGGACAATTAGTCTGTATGTGACCTTGTACACCACAATGAAAACAAGTCAACATTTTCCATGACCTACGCGACTGTTTAGGACTCTCTTCACTGGAAGACTCTGTTTCATTCCTGCTACCACCCATCTGACGTCGATATCGATCACCTTGTGGTACAGACCTATCTATGACCCTATGAGTTAGGACAAAATCATCAGCCATCGTTGCAGCCTGTGACAACCGTGTCACCTGGTGTTCTTCGAGATGCATGCGCACTTCAGCTGGCAACGTTCGCTTGAATTCCTCGAGCAGCACAAGCTCACGCAATGCATCAAAGTCATGAACGCCAACCGATTGTGACCACCTATCAAACAGACCAGACTTGACATTCGCATACTCCCGATAAGTTTGAGAATCCTCTTTTCTCACATTCCGAAACCTTTGACGGTAGGCTTCCGGCACGAGCTCATACGCACGAAGTACTGCTTGCTTCACCGATACATACTCGCCAGCCTCCTCCAACGAGAGCGCAGCATAGGCATCGCGCGCTTTACCTTTCAACTGCGACTGCAGCAAATGCGGCCATTTTGACACCGGCCATTCCATGCTCTCGGCCACCTGCTCGAAATGACGGAAATACCTATCAACATCATCCTCCTCGAATACAGGAACCATACGAACATGCTTTGTAACATCAAAGTAGGCTGCTTTTTGCCGAGACTGCTCATGCTCTCTCTCACATTCACTCTTAGACCTCGCAAGAGAAACCTTTTCACGTTCCAGATCTAGTTTTGCCTTTTCAACCTCCAACTCCTTCAACTTTATAATAACTTACTACCTCCAGCAAATCTACCTTTCTGCACAAAAGCAAGTCTTCTACCCTGGGAATCGTCACAAATGTCCCAATATCAAACGCCATAGTAACAACTCAGTGGCTCGCACTCACACTGTCAAACAAAATGCTCCTAATTCAAAACTAGAATCCCTGGCACTTTATCCCCCACAGTTCCACCCGTATACAATTAAACCAAGTATACACAAACTCACTAAGCACGTACTATATACACACACTGCACGGGCAAATCCACCGTCACAGCGACCCACAACAATCGGCGCGCGCAAAAACGATAACGCCGAACGAGTACGGCGGGATATTAACAGGCAAAATAAATTTCAGCACACACCATAAAAACCCGGCAATACTACCTCGAAACTTACAGAAAACTGCAAATTTCCCGGACAAGCCCCCATGTTATGAGTTGATGATGATTGGAACTTCATAACCACCAAACTCTCCCGAGTTCCTCTCAAAGGATACACAAAAAGAATTCACAAAACTGCCGAGATGTTGCTTTCAATGAAACCATGTTAAAAATCAACGTCGCGTGCCTATGGCACGCTTAATTACATCAAAGCGGCTATGTTCTTCAAGTTCTGTGGCAACAAGAGTAACTGTTTAATGCTGCCCTTTAAGGGCCGGTCATACTTGCGGTAGTGGACGTAGTTGAACGTAGTGGTGGCTAACGTTGTTGATCGTAGTTGAACGAAGTTGAAGGTAGTTGAACGTAGTTGAACGTAGAACGTAGTTGAACTTGGTATTAACTTGGGGGAGCCGACGGTGATCTTCGATTTAATTTTTGGACATGTTCAAAAGAGCGGTACGTTAAAGGCATCCGTAGTAGCCTACAGGCCTTCATACAGTGTAGAGACAGCATTGACAAGGGTCCAGAATGATCTGCTCCAATCGCTTGATGATGGAAATGAGGGAATCCTTGTGCTGTTAGACCTCAGTTCGGCATTTGACACTTTGGACCACGGAATGCTTCTACATAGACTGAAAGTAACCTTCGGTGTCTCGGGTATTCCTGCCAACTGGTTTGCATCGTATCTGCATGACAGGAAACAACGAGTGATCGTGGATGGTGAACTGTCAGAAGCGGGCCCTATTCACTGGGGAGTTCCACAGGGATCCGTCATTGGTCCGCTCCTATTCATATGCTACACAAGAAATCATAGAAGGCCATGGAGTTTCGTGCATGATGTACGCGGATGACCTACAACTCTATGTGTCAGCAAAGACAGGAGAGCGACACCAAGCTATAACAAAGCTAGAGGCTTGTCTTCATGACGTGCGGTGTTGGATGAGGACAAATCAGCTCGTCCTGAACGACAGCAAGACGGAGGTTCTACACGTAACCTCACATAAGAAGCGATCACAAGAAATACCTCCTGTAAATATGGGCGAGACTCAGGTCTCATGCACTGGTGCAGTGAGGGATCTTGGAGTTACACTAGACAGTCATTTTTCTCTACGCCAGCATATCAACATGACATGTCGCAACGCCTCGTTCGCACTTTACAGAATCGGCAAAGTGCGCCATCTCCTCGACAAACAAACAACAGAAATACTAGTCCACTCATTTGTTAGCTCTCTACTGGATAACTGCAACTCTCTCCTGTTTGACATTCCCCAAAAAGACATAGCTAAACTTCAACGAATCCAAAATTCTGCTGCCCGTCTAGTATCACGATCAACGAAGCGCACTCACATCACTGCAGTCCTCAAAGTATTACACTGGCTACCCATCTCCTCGAGAATACAATACAAGCTCCTCATTACGACGTTCAAAGCAATTCATGGAACATGCCCCAGCTACCTATCTGACCTCATCACCCCGTATGTACCAGCCCGACCACTCCGTTCCTCATCTCAACATCTCCTCACCACACCAGCCGTACGAACAAAATCTTTTGGTTCAAGGACTTTCTCCAGTGCTGCCCCCAGACTCTGGAACTCTCTTCCCAGCCTCATCCGCTCTGCACAAACCATTGAACAATTCAAGTCACAACTCAAATCGTATCTGTTTTCTAATGCCTTTTAATAAGTATGATATAAGTATGTATGTATGCCCATTCATGTAATAGGTATATGCCTACATTGTGTATTATAATGTTTATAAAATTAATTTGCTTATGAATTGAATGTTAATACAATTGCTCTTATGTTTTGTTTGTAAAGCGCATTCTGAAATGCGCTATATAAAAATCAGCTATTATTATTATTATTGTAGTAAATAACGTACTAAACCGAAGTTTAACGTAGTCTAACGCAGTCTAACGAAGTCTGGCGTAGTCTAACGTACTTCGTTACGTACTTAAATGTACTCTAGCGTACTCTAACGTACTTTACCGTGCACAAACCAGCATCGACAGTCTTGATCCAGACATGTTTAATTAAAAAAAATAAGACAAATTTCACAGACCTGCTATGTTTGAAATACAAGCGCAATGGCCGTACCACACCACCGGTTGGCTGTTATACTCCGTGCGGAGTTGCTATTTACCGTAGTTTGACGTTCTTTAGCGTAGTCCAGCGTAGTGGCTACCGCAGTCTTTCGTACTTAAGCGTAGTCAGACGTACCACTCCGTACCTGTCCGTGAGCAAGCTGTACCCACATTAGCGTAGTCTAGCGTTGTTTAATGTACTTAAACATACTTATCCGTACCCTTCCGTGGGCAACCACCGTACCTTAACGTAATTCAACGTAGTTCCACGTTGTTCAACTTAGTTTAACCTAGTTTAACGTACTTACACCACGTCTGACCCACATTAAATTACCCTACGGATCACTACGTCCACTACCGTAAGTATGACCGGCCCTTAAATTTGGTTATAGGAGTCTACCCGCTGGTCATTCCCCCCCCCCCTCCCCGCGGACAATTGTTTCCAAGGACAATCATTCTCCAGACAGACGGCTACCAGGAGAGAGTTGTCCAGGGGCAGTTGTATATTGGGATTAATTGTCATGGGGGGGGGGGGGGGGGTATTTGTCTCGATAAAGCGTATCCGGAATATTTCCTCCTGGACCCCATCACCCCCAATAGATACTTTACACTAACTCTTATTTCGTGTTAAACGTGCCTTCCTTCGTGCAGTCTTTGCAGGATAGGATTAACGATAACACCAGGAAGGAAATGTAAAAATAAATATCATTTAGTAGGTGTTAGTTTTAGCACTAGAAGTGTTATATTTTGCACTGTGTGGGTCATTCATCTTACACCATGCGGATTTTTAGTACCAAATGTGCAAACACCTCAAGAGCTTTTAAATTGTGTAAAACTAGCACTTGTATTAGTGTTGAACCAGCATAGCTTGTGCAGTTCTTATGTGGGCATTAACACGGTGCTAAATTAAGCCCTTCTAGTGCTTACAACATCACCTACAATTTGATGAGTGTCCCTTGTATTTTGTTTCTGTCAAAGATGTTATAATGCATTATAAAGATATGCATTATACGCCCTTGTTAGGAAATAACCTAGGATTATTAAATTTTCTCACACAATACTTGATGATATCACTAGCGCAATGAATAATTGGTCTTGTCAAATAATTGGTCTCGAAAAATAGTATTATTTCTGAAATATGCTTATTTTGTTTTGAATACAAAGAATATGAATCCGGTTTGAAATAGTCAAAATTAAACAAATAAAAAAGGAAAGAGTCAGACCAAAATATTTAATCTCTTCAAATTTAGATGAGCAAGGAAAATGAGTTGGGCGTAAACACATCTTATATACATTATATAGATTAGCTCACTTTTTATAATTATAAATTGTACCCTCTATACTTTCCACATTCAATACATAGAATACATCTGATCGACGATGAATTGCTAGCGTTATATTAAAATCAACATCTAATTAATTCGAATTGGTTTATTCAATACATCCTTACGACACCCGGCGTCATATGAAAAATCATCAGTCAATGAAGAGGTGACCCTCATATGAGTTAGCAAGCACAATATAGTACATGATAATGTTTGCATGCAATTTCCTAAATTTGTAGTTTGTAAACCTGACGAAGAGTGACATTTTTCATTTTTTTAATTAATGTAATGTAGCTATCATGAAAACTTCAATGGCAAAATGTTTTCAGTAATATAGATATCATAGATGTTTGAAAACAAGTATATAAACTTAGGCATGTTTGTAATGTTTTGTAAATTGACATGTCTTATATATTTTCTAATAATTGTTAAAGTATTTGTTTGTTACTTGATTTTCTATTGTGTTGTGAGTATTTATGTATTATTATGAATTATTATTCATTTTGGAAAAGTCACACGAATGTTGTACAAATCGAGTATGGGCCGTACCCTCCGTTCGTTCAGTCTTGTGGTCCCCTCCCCGGCAGAACGTGCACATACTTTGTAAATTACAGGAAAAATATGAAGAAAAAAAAGATATTCACCTTATCAAACGTCAGACGTGCGCGATAATTTTAGCAATTCGACTGGAAAATAATGTTATGCAGCCGAAACATTTACTAAAGCTTTATAAAAATAACGAACAATTGTCAAATTAGTATGTGTTGGAAAGTTTGCGATATATGAGCAAAGTAAATAATAAAATTGGAAGTGTCGTGTTATGGCTTCGCTATACATTACATAGGCCGAAATATCACAATATTTTGTTCTTATTGGAAACGGGCTGGGAATTTGTTTAACGGACCAATACCCATGTCAACGAATAGCTGGGATGTTATTGCCAGTCGCATGAACTTCGTTTCCAAGACGTCTGCACCCCAATCGCAAAGGCAAACAACCCTTAGCTGTCATTGTCATAATCCAGATATTACTTACCAATAATACAATAAAACACATTAAAACAATTGTTAGGGGTTCTCTGATGTTGCCCTCGGGGGCAGCCATGATTGAAACATAATATAATTCAGCGTATACATAATTTGTACATGTTTATCGCGCACAACACTAAATCATTAGTTTGGCAATACAGCGTTGTATAGCAACGGTCATGAAACGACTTTTCAAAATGGATTATTCACTTTTCACATTGATCATGCTTTGCAACGAGGTTGGGCTTTTCCTCCGTAATTTAGTATGGTTTGTCAGTAACTGTTTTAGCTGAATTACCTGTAGTGAATCAGTTTTGTACTACTTATTTACAGCCTGAACAACTTCCACTTCAGCTGACACCTCATGGATAACATTCTAATTTATTACTGCTTTCGTCAAGCCTGGCAAGACTAATGTTGATTCTTCTCGACTCCAGTGGCTGACCTTTCTGACTCATATCAATCAATCTTTGGTTAAATATTACTTCTTTGTTTCTCATCGCTAGTATAAATTTTGCCACGTGGTATTTTAGTAAGATCTTCGCTCTTCCACTGACTCCCAAGGAACATCCCTACATCTTCACTCCTTATTTACACCATGTGTAATACTATACAACCAACATATCCCATGTCATAATTTACCAGGGTAGTACCACGGTAGTACACTGGTATTACCATGGCACGGTATATTGGCCCCGGTTGGGTACCATGGTACCATCGGTACGTGTTCCCTATCGTGTTGCGTCATCAGCACTGTATTATTCAATCATTGTATCAACCAATTGCTTTCGTAGGAGGTCTAACCCATGGAGGTCGTACCTCGCTCATCTTCTTCTTTTCAGACAGGTAAGACATTAGTACAACTTATTTACTCATCACACTAGGACAACTATACAAAGTTTGTGAAGGTAGTGTTCATCTTTGTCAGACATAGAATGTATAAACATATTTTGACAGTATTTCAGTAGCAATAGTTATCTAAAAGGTTTAACAACTTGAATACTGACCGTTTAAGAAATAATTGCAGGTTATTCAATATATGTGGGTACTAATGGGCAAATCCAGTGATTTCATGGGACATTCTGCTATTTCCATACTACACATGCTTTTTGTATGGTTTTAATTGGTTACTATCAGTGTTGGGTATCTCGAGATTAATTTTGAGATCAGCATCAGTATATAATCTCGATCTAGTTCTTGATCACGAAGGTGTTGCTCTTGATCTTCTGTACTCGGAATTGTCGCTCGAGATGAGCTCGAGATCACATCGTTATTACGTAAAATATCAAACGAAAAAGCTTTTAAAGGCATCTAGTAACTTTGTTGACATGTGCAAAAAGCGATGAGTGGTTGATACAATGTGTATTGTTGTTGTCAACAGGGTATTGTGTGAACATTTCCAGTAAAATGGATGTTATATGACCGAGTAATGAGCAGAAATGCAAAGAGAAGTTCACTAACTCATTGCACTCACTTTGTACGTGATTTTTGCGATCCGTTGGATAGTTCAATTTTGTGCAAACATTTGTTCAAATGTATCACGTTTGAAGCCAAAATTTGGACATTAAAAAACATTGTTCATTTATGTTTGCTCTCCTTCTCTTGCAAGATTATCTTGGATATTTCTAAATTCAAATATTAATATAAATAAAAGAGTCCATACTAAATTAGCATTGCACTTAAAAGGCCTGTTTTAGTAACATTGTCAAAATCCTCAAAATAAAATGTTAATTCTAGCGGTCCCCTTGTTGTAGTCGTATTAACAATAAATCATGGGACAGATTTCGGTTTTTCAAATTTCCCTGTCGTTACAAAGATATGTACTATCGAAGTATTCAGATAATACAAACTCCGTTGGAGTTTTGAATCCGGGTAAAAAGTGAGTTAGTGAATATCACTTGCATTTTCGCTCATTACTTGGCCATGCAATGTCCATTAAACTTGAAATGTTCACACAATACCCTTTGGACATATGAGATAACAACAATATACATTGCATCAACCATTCATCACTTTTAGCACATGTCAACAACGTTACTAGATCCCTTTAAAAAGTAATATTTTCATAAGATAACGAGTTAAAAAACAATATGATTCACGTGTAAACTTTGGTGACCCCCCTTTACACGCGAGACATGCCAAGATTCAATCGAGTATATAACCCTATACAACTTATTGTTTTGGCAATTGATTAGCCATAGAAATCCAATTTAGAGATAACATGGTAAGAATATAATTATTTTTTTAAATACATAAAATGGGTCATTGGTGTCCCCTCTTTAGTTTAATATAGGATTTCTCGGTCAATTTCGTAAGTTGGCCACACAAATTCATTTTATGTGCATTCAATTTCGCCGATTTTGTCACCGAAGCTGTATTTTGCAGTTCAAATTCGTTTTTTAGCATTCGAATTCATATAACGATCATTCGAAAACATTTTGTTTGCATTCAATTTAAAACGTGTTTCTATTTCGTAAAATTGTCATTCAATTTAAAGCGAGAACATTTGTGATTACGTAATACCGCCTTCCGTGAAATCCGTTGGCGAAATTGTATGCAAATAGCGTGTTTTTAAATTGAATGCTAAAAGTGGAAAATCACTTGACCGAAGAGCTAAATCGTATGAACAAAATGCAATTTTGAACCACAATTGCAAGCCTTCAGCTCAATTTCGCGAATTTGAATGACACGTTTATCAAAACGAATGAGAAGCTTACGAAATCGGCCGAGAAAACCTATATTTACGTGTTGAGACTGTGTGATTACTTAAAGATTACTTAAATTAGTTAATAATTTAACATCAATTCGTAGCTGTAGTGGGGTATGTAAGGATTCATTATTCATTAGGGTCGTTAATCATAATGTAAAAAGAGGGTCGGTAATCATGGTCATTATTTATATAAGAAGAGGGTTGCTACTTATAGTATGAACTCAGGATCGCTATATCAATAATGTAAAAAGAGGGTCGAAATTGTTGTAAGAAAAGTGATAGCGACCCTCTCCTTTCAATAGAAGCGGGGGGGGGGGGGGGGGGGGCAGTGCCCCTCCTTCCTCAATACAAATGTTTTTGGAGGGATAAACATTTCCTTATCCTAATTAGTCGTAATTATCAATTTTATACCCCTTACAAGAAGTTCCGCAATTTAGGTTTAAGCATTCATATCTTTATTATTACTTTATTACCGTTCGTGAATTTGGTATCATTGGTGAGCTTGCATCCTCCCCTTTACATTGATATGACATTTGTTATGAATATGTAATCATGGAATGTGCATGGCATCTGAATATGTGACAAAGTAAAAAGTGACATGTTGCAAAATGCATTGACATTGTCAATATGATTAATCATGTGATTTGAATAATAAGTGATGTTTTCAATGATGCTGAGGCGAGTATGTATGATGTCAATGGCGTATTATTATTTCTCCTGGAGGATGGAATGATTTTGAAGTGGTCATGAATACAATTATGATTTTGTTTCTGTTTTTAGGACAACGAAAATGTGACGCTTGTTCTGTACTTGTGGTGGACAACTGACAAACTTGCGGCAATACCTAGTGTGTAAAAGTCAAATATAATGATACTTTCTCAATCAGTCAATAAAGCACATTATATCACATGATAAATCATACTGACAATGTCAATGCATTTTGCAACATGTCACTATTTACTTTGTCCCATATTCGGATGCCATGCACATTCCATGATAACATATTCATATCAAATGTCATAACAATGTAAAAGGGAGAATACAAGCTTTTCAATGATACCATATTCATATACAGTAATTAGGTCATAAGAGAGATATAAACGCTCACACTTGGATTGCGGAACTTTTTATGAGGGGTATATACAGCCATAGAACAATATTACTGGACTATATAAGCACTTTTTGCTTAATTTGTTAGATTGTTTACACTATTTTGTCATTTTTATTTCATTTCAAAGGGATCTTGTAACTGTAATGACAAGTGCAACAAGTGATGCGTGATTAATACAAATGTGTGATCTAATATCTGAAAATTACAAACGACTAAGTCAAAGAAAAGGCCTGCTATCATTCAGAGAGCCATTAAAACACAAGAAACCGTTCAAATCATACATTGATTGTGACCTTAATAAATCGCGCGTTGTTCCGACATTGATGTTTATCATGCTTCTTTGTATAATGACATAGATGTTATGTACTATACTTTAAGGTGCGATTGGAGTTTGGACTGGCCGATTGCAAAAACTTGTTATGTTACGGAGAAATAGAAGATACGCTTTCCGATGAAACGCTGAACTACTTTCGGAGTGTCGGTTTTCCTCATCAAGAAGTCTACGGCATGGCCGAGAGTACAGGTATGTGTAAACGCAAACTGCAGGCCGAGTTATTTGTTTGTGTACATTGTTTTGTCCTCTACACGTACACAATACACACATACAATGAAATGCACGCAGTGAGGATTATGAATATGCATGGGCCATCAATTAGAAGAAGACATAAAAGAGTACAGATTCTGAAGCCATGAGGTCATACAAATCTTGTTTTAGATTTTTCAAATTTGAACTTCATTTTCCGAAAGAGCATAAAAAGTAATGTCCTAATACCGAAAATCAATTGAATATGTTACTTATTGGTTGAGATATGCCCATCCAAAATGAATTTTACTTCAATGGGCAATCAGTGTTATAGTGCTCGATCTAGTTCATAAAGTTATGAACCAGTGCACTATAACACTGATTGCCCATTGGACAAAAACATCATTTGGATGGCCATATCTCAGCCAATACCTAACATATAAAATTGATTTTCAGTACTCAGACATTATTTTTCTATACTCTTTCTGAAAATGAAGTTAAAATTTGAAGAAAAAAGAAATGTTTATAACGTCATAGATGACATCACACTTCACCACTCTATTATATTACCGTCAGATATGCATGAGGCCCGCAGCCAGGGAATGCGTTAGGGGCCACTTCGGTCACTTTGTATCGGTATCATCCATATAAGCCTCCCCCTCCCCCTCCCCCGCATACCATCAGGTTGGGAACAAAAAGTGACCGTGATTAGAACTTAAACAATATAAGAAACATTTTTTCTCAAAAATTCAGCAAAAACGTATGCGATTAAATCTTTTCCTTCCTATAGACTATACAGTGCATTCAAACTATTAAAACAAAGGACATATATGAAAAAATAATAATCATGGATTCTGGGATAATTTAATACTACGTTTTATTTACATTTTTGATCAGGGTTGTGTGATTGTATGAATTCTACATGAGAAAGCTAGGGTAATAAGTTCAATTCAATTAGCTATATGCCTTTGTTTGGGGTAGTCGCGAATTCAAAACAAGTCCAAGCAAAAATAAATGTGTCCGATTTTAAAGGGATCTAGTAACAGTGATAAGTGGTTGATAGAATGTATATTGTTGTTATCCGATAATTATGTCCACTGCGTGTTGTGTGAAAATTAAATGGACGTTGTATAGCCGAGTAATAAGCAAAAGTGCAAAGTGATATTCACTAACCCATCGTATTCACTGTGTACACGGTCCAGTTGATAATTTAACATCTGAACAGTTCAATCGTAAATTCCTTTTTAACAAAAGGGAAATTTGGAAAACAGACAACTGTCCCATGCTTTTATTGTTAATACGAATTCAACAAGGTATATTTTTAACATTTTGTTTAAAGCCTTAGAGGAATTTTTAATATATACATTGTATATATTTTTTTGGTTCTATGAGTGATTTTTCCGTTTTTGTTCATATCTACAAACGATTTTAAAGAATTTGTTTGACCTAAGAGGGATTTGTTCGATTTTTGTTTTCAAATCTAAAAGCGATTTTTATGATTTGTTTTAGCCTCTACACTAATCCTTTTTTTCTTCTGTCGCAATCATTAAAGTAAAATCATGTATTTTTTGACTTTACTTGCCCAAACAGAAAGTGTACTCGCCCCGTTGTTTCTAGATGAGATTTAAACATTTGAAATGTCAGTAATCCCCCGTATTTTATCACTGTAGCAGCCCTATCGGCAACAAGGCAACCATATTCTACCATTCATGCTGGTTTACTTGCCTAACATTAAATATTACTAGCCCTGGGTAAGTGGGCAATTAATAGTATTAATTATTTGGCCCTGCTTTATTTTTTAGTATGTTGAGCATAACTGGAGGGCATATCACAATGCATATATTTTGAAATATTTATAATATAATAAATAACAACAAAAATAAACAAAAAACACGTTTTCTACAACAGACAAGTCTATGGAAGCGATTTAAATCACGGACTAAAAAGAATCGCGATTTAAATCGCGCCAACCCATCTCCCAGATGGTGTATAGGGGTAAACCTTATTAAATAACCCTAAGAAGAATGGATGCTGATTAGCTTTCACGCAGCCTTTTAGCAAGGCCCCGTTGCAGGAACGACTTAATAAGAGGAGGAGAATCCGGGGGAGGGGGGGGGGGGGGGGCGGTACTCGTGTATATTGGCAATACGGGTATCTGCCTTTTAAATCCTTTTTTAATACTTTTAACGTGATAAATATTATACCAACCCCTTAGTTTTTTGTTGGTTTTTTTCTTTTGTTTATCTTGATGTTTTTGTATTATGTTATTGGTTTTAAAGTTTTACTCGTATGTTTGTTGTCGTTCTAGTTGAATTTCTGCAAATAACCGTCTTTTTAGTTTGTTTGTTATGTACATTTATTTGCTAGCTGTAACTTGTTGTAACTACATGTACATAATTCATTGCCTTATTTCTTGCATTTACACGTTTTACATTTTATTTTATTGTATATTTCACTGTATTTTTTATTTGTATAATTCACTTTATATGTTATTGTTATGTTTATGTTTGTGGACCCCT
This sequence comes from Echinarachnius parma, assembly GCA_037951105.1. Classification (NCBI taxonomy): domain Eukaryota; kingdom Metazoa; phylum Echinodermata; class Echinoidea; order Clypeasteroida; family Echinarachniidae; genus Echinarachnius; species Echinarachnius parma. Next base: position 77,202 of record JBAMJV010005809.1, read on the forward strand.
TTGAAAATCAGGTGCGCTGAAAGGGCCTTCCACCCTATTAGAGGAAATACATACATAAAATAAAGAAATAAATAAAATAAATAAAATGACCCCTTTTTCAGAGCCGATCAAACTGCTATAAGGGTATCATCTTGATCAACCTTCTGTCATCTATCCATTAACAAAGTTCGTTCTTTCCCTAGATCCGAGGTTCTGAAAAAGAAGACTCCCAACCAGAACACTACTGTTGTCATACCCCTAGAGACGACCTTTCATCCTAACTGACCTCCTCTCCGTCTCTGCACCATTCATCCCTGTGGTCTTAACATCCAAGAAGGCAGTGGTTAACTTTTGTAACTCTCCCCTTCTATGTCCGCACCACCATTTGCTTTATTTTCATCACCCAAATCGATACTTTACTTCGGAGTCCGAACTGGACACCGACAAGAGACCGACAATTCCAATACCACATCGACACCAAACCGACAGCACCCCGAACGTTCCCGGATTATTCGGTTTGGTTTCGGTTTGGATTCGGTTCGGCGACGTGACTGCTACATAACGCCGGCAAACGCAACGGTAGCTGATAATCGAATGATCCTGGCGTGACCATAAGGCCTTTCACAAATATTTATGTCGGTATCCTTTACAGGTGTTCTTACATGTTCTTATCTCGGATCTGACACGCTTGGCAGCGTTGGGAGGCCCCTCCCCGACTCCAAGGTTTTCATTCATCACCCGGACGCAGCTGGAAACGGGGAGGTTTGTTTGTTTGTTTTTTTCTTTTTTTGTATTATAGAGCACAGAATATCAGCAGCCAGGATTTCTTTATAATACACGTTACAGAGAAGTAAATTAACACAATAATGATTTTTTAAAGAAATAGGCAATTTGATCTTTCATTAAGGTACGATACAGAAACTTATTCAAATGACAACAGGGCAGTGTAATGACATTGAACATGCAAGTATAACAGAAAGTGAGGAATCGTGTCCACTTTTTACAAGCAAACATTCACATATTGCGATATATACTCCGCAAAAAAGAAACTGGACACTTGTATAAGTTGAAATATTTCATATTAATGTACGATAAAGTGTACATGATCATATAATATAAAATTAAAGGGAATTTTAGTCCTCTACATGCAGGGTATAGCTTAAAGGTGTAATCGTTCATGCATGAAATGCCATGGTCAATTAACACTAGCAAGGTCTTTTTTCAAAAATAGCAAAACAATGGAGGACCACACCATTCGACTGAAATGATAGTAAGCGTTTCACTTAAAACAAGATGAGCAGGGCAAGTAAATTATGACATTATTCAACTTTATCGTTATGAACAAACTCTGGAAATACAAATTTGTCAATAAAACCTGGCCAGGTTATGAGGGCATTATCATACTGGTCTGTAATACAGGCATGAAGCTTGTCTATTTCATGTGTCCCCTGCATTTTTAACCATATTTACCTAGAGAAATGTAATGTTAAAGACTGCCCAACTGTTTGACCAAGGGTGACTTCAGCTTTTGAAGATCTTTGGACTACGGTATAATTCTTGAGAAGAATTTATACCATTTTCATGCTTAAATAAGGGCACAAACTGTGGTTTGGACTAATAAAGCTTTGCCATGGAATTCCCCATTTTGTTACTTTTGGATGAAAATAACACCTATAACGTTCACAATTTGTCTTCATTTATACTTTTTATTGAGATGAAGATAGAAAAGGTCACATTTGTAATTTAAAATTATGCCATCTCATGAATATAGCCTTTTAGATTATATGCTTATCAACATTTATATGGTTGAGTGGATGTTCCATTTTTGCTATTTTTGAAAACAGACCTTGGTGTGGTTAATTGACCGTGAAATATTTGGTGTCATACAAGTGTCCAGTTTCTTTTTTTCCGGAGTATATATAGTTGCCTTACATGAAAGGTGTCATCTAAGAGCTAGGATAATAAGATTCGGAAATAAACGTACTTTACATCTTGAAATATTCAGTCTGCACGATCGTTACGATTAGTCCACAAAATGCAAACTCTTTACTGTATCTTGTATGGACACTAAATATTTACAACCAAAATTATACTGACTTTATTTGAGTGCAGCATAATCATAGTAAATCATACAGATTTGTGATGTAAAATTGTAATGTTTCGATCTGAATAAAGGGTGAACAAAATATTATTATTATTATTATTAGGCATTTAGCTACGCTCTTCATAGTTAACTATATCACAGCGCTTACAATAATGCAGTATAACAACAAATCATAAACCAAATATTGACAAACCAAAGCAAAAATAATAATAACAGCGAATACATTAGGAAATATTACGTCTTAAGACCACGGGCGTAGCGAGTTACGTAATACCTATTCAACTGCAAGGGGGGATGTAATCCGATGAATTAATAGCTCATCCCCCCCCCCCCCCCCACTTGAATGTGTATCAATGTCATGTCTACGCCCGTGCTTAAGAGTTAAAAAACAAACATACACTGATAGAACAGCTTTTATACCAGAGGAGTAGTTTATTCCACTTCTCAGCCGCTGCAAGATTGAATGTGCGATCTCCTGACTTACTTCGAGCTAAATGAAAAATTAATCGAAATGGGTCTGCATTTGAGCGATGGTTTGTACGTACAGGTTAATACATCTGAAGACACTCATTGAAATACTCCAGTGCCTGATCATGAAATAATTGATATAAACATACAAAAGTCTTAAAAACTATTCTATGTTTGAAAGGTAACCAATGAAGGGATTTAAGAAGAGACATGGCATTATAACGACGGTCTAAACGAACAAGAATACGAGCAGCCCAGTTTTGCAAACTTTGAAGTCTCCTTATATATGTAACAATAATCCAATCGGAAAAGAATATGATACATAGTTAACAATAGAAGGGAATCGACCTGTATGTTGGTCGTACTAAAAACAGATTGAATAAATACGTTTGAAAACTATTTCCTGAACGTAATTTCACCAATTTTGTGAAGGTATATTAATAATGCATGTTCCATACGTGTGGACCCTGGAATGTTTCACCGAACTTGAAGATTGTTATACGTAGTACGCCACTATTACTTTCTTACTTATTACAAGCCATATAATTGCATGCACAAAAACACAGAAGTTTAAAACTAAATGAAATAGTAGGATCCACCTGCATTACATTTCGTGATATTGTGTAATATTAGTATACGAGACATCGATCAACACAGTCACGTGATTTCCAAAATAATTATGTAGAGATATTGACCAAAAGAGCCGCGATATATCAATAGAGGAGAATCTTTGTTAGGTAAATGAGGCGGGATAATAATGAGATGACAATCATCCTCATGGAATGCTGCAACATATTGTATATGTATGTGTTACCACTGATGCCTAGTCTACAGTAACATAGGTTGTCCTTGATTCGCCGTCATGATGATATGTCCATTCACAAATGTAAATCCCTTTCTATTTTTTTTCTCGAACATTTGTCAACAATGATACAGTTAAATAGATGATGTGTGTATACATGTAAGCGTTGGTTGTTTATGATTTCATTTGTGTAATGTTTTAATAAAAGTCCAATTTACAGTCGCCATTGATTCATTACTTTCCTGTCTAACTTTGTGTCATAATGATTGTACTTGACAGGTGTGCTTCTACGAACGCAACCTGTTCATGGGCTACCTGAATAAAGAGGACAGAACGAAGGCAGCCCTCACTGAACAGGGTCTGTTCCTCACGGGAGATATTGGATACAAAGATGACGAAGGGCTTTTGTATTTAATCGGCACCACAATACGTAATTACTATATTTATATTTTAGTCGATATTAATGTTGTTCTAAATTATAACCTGTGCGCATACTTGATGAACCCGTTGTTGCAGAACTGTGCTTTCTCGGAACCATCCAACGCCCTTTTTATCCTTTGACGGCACACGCTTTGACTTAATAACTTGGCTATACTAACGTTGCCAAAATCATCAAAACTTACTTTGAATTTTAAAATGGGCAATGAAACTATGGCTTTCGGCTATTCTTATCGTTAAGAGGGTGAACAGACATTTGATTTGATACATAACTTGGCAATTTTGGCCTCCTGGCGATCCCATGAAATCCTTACATGAACATACCCACATTTTACTAATTCTTACGGCGGCAAAAGGTGATGGGAGCGGCCATGTTCTTGTAATTGCCCGACATGCTTTGCAAACTATGACGAGTGCGCTACGGGCCGAACAAAAAGCTTTTCACTGATTTACAGACTCGTCAAAGCATGTACAAGTATTCAGACAATGGTAACAATAGGTCCTATTGAAATGCGTTAGTGCATATCACTGACCATAAGTCCGCACACACCTAATAATGGCGGCCTCCAGTGTTGGCATGAATAGTGGTAAGCCCGATAGAGTTTTCACATATTTCTCCCAAAGCAGAAATCTGAGTCGGAGTTATGTTATATATAATAAAAAGGCATATTACGATATATCAAGTAGGATAAACTCTTTTCTTGAGTTGCATTGCCCTTAAGGTTTTTTTTTACATGGCTCATTGCATTTGTATTAGCATTATAAGAATAAACAGTTTTGGTTTTCCAAATTTCTCTTCCATTATGACTATATAAATATATGATTGATTTGTTAAGATTTTAAAATTATCTAATGGATAAAATACGTGTGTACAGTCGGTGCAATGAATAAGCCAATATAACTTTGCGTGTTCGTTCATTGCTGCTGCTTGATTATAATTAATTTACTTGGACGGTTCAAATATAACCTATTGGACATATCAGATCACAGTCATTGACAGTACAATTGCAGGTTTTGCAAATGCCAACCCCTGTAAAGCTAAATAATACATTTTGAACAGTTACGGAAAGAAAATAGCAAACATAGAAATTAAATCAAAATATGACGAAGTAAGCTAGTGACGCTTCGTCCTTAATCCTCCTTTAGTAATTATTTTGAAGAATAACGGTAAGAAGGCCTTTACGTGGAAATCAGCAGAGGACCGAGACAATAAAACGAGATATTTGCTAAACACATTGTACTGAATTCGTGCATATTCTTTTTAACGAAATATACAGCCGGAAACCGAAACCAGTTCCACGTTTGATTTTGAAAATGCAACAATAATGCTTGACCATACAATGTATAATCATTGGGAATAATAACGATCTTTGTTCACGTACATGACGTATACCTTTGTCTGATTTCCTTTCTGTGTATTTATTTTCTTTGACAGAAAAGATCACGACAACAGAAGGAACTATTATTCATCCAATTACTATCGAAAGGACAATCAGGCAGTCAGGTGTGATCAGTGACTGCATGGTGATCGGTAACAACCATCCGTATCTCACCCTGCTAGTAACGCTGAAGGTAAATATTGTATTACATTAAAGTGATACATGTAAAGTGTCAGATATTACACAAAATGACATTTGAGACTTCAATCCTATATCAATATCATTGTAAAATACAATTGAAAGATTTGTGAAAGTTTGAAAGAAAACGAACACTGTTTACCTAGTGAAAAAAACGAATATTGAGTTCATATTTTATCACCGAATACTGATGGTCTGCCATACTTTTGTAGCACTAATGAATGATCCGTTTGAGATATTCGCACCCGTGTATTTTTACACACGTAGTACATAATTCATGGAATTTGAACTCGCTCGGCTCAAAGTTCAATCTCCGCAATGTTCTCACGGGTGCTGCATGCGGACGTTCTCAGCTAAGACATTGTACTTTTTTTCAATTGCGTTAATTAACGTCATTGAAATAAAAGATTTAAATGATAATTATCTTCATACTAAAGGGACATTTGAAAAAATCAAACCCTATTTTATTCTTCTCTTACCATAAGCTAAACAACACGGTAGAAGAGAAACGAGGAAGCTCCAAGTAATTTTCGTGGATTTGGACACTTTACATGTATGACTTTAACAAATCTGTCATGACCATAATTTGCAACAGCGTGATAAAAGTAAGAAGGCTGTTAAACAGCCATTTACGCTAGTGGGAGCCTTTCTGAAAGTTGTGACACAACGGGAATTCTTAACTGTGAAGTTTGTTCATTAAGTTCAATACAGAAAATTCCAGAAACAATTTTAGAGCCACTTTGAAGAATGCAAAATGGAATGCTTTCTAATGCTATGTACCTCATTATTATCATTAGGCTCCGCATGTTTTCAAATTCGAGAACAATTATTGATATTTGAGAGGTTTCTGAACCAGCTTTTATCAAACAGAGCTTGATCGGTCTACAAAATCACGTTCCTTTAAAATAGATTAGTTATCCAATACCTTAAATAAAATATTTGTATAAGCGCCCTCATCACCATAATTCAACTGTCCCCTTAATTTGTGATTGACTTAGTGAAACACGTTTACAATTTTGTAATAAAGTGCTATGCATGAATGTATGTTGATAAAAAAAACTGCAGTTTGCCAGTTGTTTTTTTATATATTTCTTTATCTTTTGTATCAGCCAAACCAGCAGATACCAGAACAAGGAGACGAGGAAATGCAACAAACCAAGTTGCTCAATGCTGATGCATCGATCAAAACGGCCGTTAGAGAAACTGTAGAGACTTACAACAAGTCGAATGTTCCAAGCAAACACATCAAAAAGTGCTACCTTCTTGACAGAGAGTTCACCGCGAAAACAGAAGAACTAGGTAAGTTCTGCAGGGATACCAGTTTTAGGGCTCGACACTCGCACTGACCCGCTGGCCCGGGGCCAGTAAAAGTGCACTTTGGGCCAGCAACAAAGCAACGGAAAACTCGACGTGGTACACAAAGTACAAACCCTAGAGCGCGTTCCCTACGCACGTTCTACACGTATGGCACGCATCGCTACGAATGTCATTATAATACAATAGGGACGCGGTACGCTTCCATCAATAGACACGAACAAATCGTACGGACCCTCACTACGATTGCAGTAAGAAAGCAGAAGAAATGTCTACGAACCACCATGATTGCGACACGAAAGGGATACAAATGCCGAACATTTTGTAAAGGCCTATCAGTAATTATGATCCATTTTGTTTGTCAGATAATACAAATACTGAAGCTTCTCACGCCCAATTTATAATGTCTGCCACATCTGTCGGAAGGTCCACATCCTCCCGGACAGTAAAATACAAGTACAAAATAGATTTAGGACAGGGGCGTCGATCCGTTGTTGCGATTGGGGGGGGGGGGGGCGAAATTTGAAAAATTTTCCAGAGTGACCACAGAGAGAGCTAAAAGTCCCACATTGGCATGCCTGAAAGTTTTATTATGCGCTCATTGAAAGTGTCTTGATGGCTCGAAGACCTGACTTTGGGGGCACCCACATTTGGGGACAATAATAGGGGTCCAGGGGGCGGAGCCCCCGGAAGCTTTTAGATTTCAGACATTTGCAACTCCTATCATGGGTGTTAAAATTGTATAAAATAGTGAACCTACTCCTAACGTATTTTTAAAGGGCATAGCGAGGAAAATTTTGAGCCTTGCATGATATGGATCCACGTGATCCTGTATACTATAAAGCCATCGATATAGTCTAAGGCATTGGGCTCCCATGAAACTAAGCAAGGGCGTCAACAACTTCTCAAAAGTGGAGGAGAGACATTGCGAGGAAGCGAATCGACTGAGCGGGGGAGGGTGTGAGAGGGGGTGTCCCCCTGCACAGTAGGGAGCTTTTGTATTTTTGGGCGTGAAATTGTGCGATTTGGTGCACACCTGAGACAGAAATTTCACATAATATGAAGTATATAAGTATGGAACTAAACATACATAATGACAAAGGGAGGGGGACAATCTCCTCCACTTTCAAATGTGGGGGGACATGATATTCCAATTTGATTTGCGTTCAGCGCATATGGACCGAATTGACTGAAAGATATATTTCAGATTATTTTATTTTCTGTGACGTTGTGCTATCTATAGATGAGCGTTTAATAAACTTCGTTTGCGGTGTGGGTTTGAGAAATTACATTGCCCAACACATTTCGAAAGGTGAGTTCCCGCAACCAAAATGAAACTTGCAATATGAGAAACACTATGCGCGCGAAGCGCGCGGCAAAAAAAGAGATTTACAGTCCTTTTCAAACTAAAAAACGGCTATTTTGAAGATGAATTATTGATAAATGTGTCTTTCCCCTCTTTGGCATTATATCACTCGATTTTTTTCTTCCTCATTTTCGGAATTATTGGGTGGGCAAAATGATATGTTCGCCCCCCCCCCCCTGCCCCCCCCCCCCCCCCCAGGATCGACGCCCCTGATTTAGGAAGATACTGGAACTTGTCTTGATTATAGTCAAAAGTATCCGAATTCGGATATTTTGATCTAGCATAGTATTCGAATTCGGATACTAATTAGCGCGAACGATAGAAGCCAGCCACCACCACGAATCCCTACGATAAGGGAAAATGCCAGTACGCTCTTAATACGCACCAGTACGAACGCAGTTAGAATGCAGGGCGATCACAATTCAATCGTGAGTTGAACGCGAATGTTTTGAACAGTTCAAAACTGTCGAGGCCCTCTCGCGAATAGAGGAAAATTGCCTCGAATTACCGAGATTCCAGAACCCAGCACGAATTATGACAAATTTTCACGTTATGTACATTCGTATACATTCCTACGACCATCTAACTACAAAAAACTACGAAGTGACTTCGTGTTTGTTCTTACGGGTTCTCCTTGATTCTTGTTAAAAGCGTACCGCATACTTGCTTGATCATAATTATGTCAGACTGCAATAATGTTGCATTCGTAATGATGCGTACAGCATGCCCAGAGCTTGCGTAGGGAGCACTATCTAGGGTAAGTACTTGACGAACCACTATGCTTTCTACATTTGTACCAATTTGTACCAATTCGTACGGCATTCGTGGCCATGTTGGCCATTCGACGTTTGAGGGATAGTACACAGATTAGATGGCCTTTTTAAAAAGTTTAGCGGTACAAACATTGTAAGAATATGATATGAAATTACATGTTGAGAACTGAACGGAAGTGTCATTTCGGATCACAAAGCTGAATGATGTGACAGGTAATATTTCAACATAAATCAATTCAATATTAGACAATGACAATAATTACTCGTAGGATATAAATATATATATGTTTTTTATTTGTTTTGAATAACAGATATTCTCAATGTTGAGAAGATGAGATCCACTATCGAAGAACATTACAAGAAAGAGATTGATCAAATGTATCAAGACGAGGACAACGTACCTCGACGAGGACAAGTTCAAATACTGTCAAGTAACGACCAGACGACGAGAACGACAGATGAATCAGAACTTTGATCCACTTTGAACACTTTCTCCTGAAGTCTGTCTCAAATGCTAACGAACTGTATTCAATATTGAAGCTTCACATGTCCATGTGATTAAAATGAACGGGGTAATATCAATACGTATATCAAAACATGTGTATGGCAATTACAACAACGACTCTACTTAATGAACTCACTATAAATGCACTTTTTCGACTTTTCGAGTACAAAATGACCTCGAACAAAAATCAAGTTTTAATCAAACAATATTTTCTTCTACGTATTTCTAAAGACAAGTTTACGAATCGTGTGTAATTCTTGTTATACTTGGTTTTGCAGTTGTACATAACTTTACCAATGTGGAACTACCGTAAAAGTTTGACTAGAGGCGCTACTTTCTCACAGTATTAACAGGTATTATCAACAGCCCCCGCCTCGTCCACAAGGATCTAGTATAATGAATATGTATCTAGCCCTTTCTGCCGTCCCAAGGAAAAAGGCAGTATCTACACGATTCAGCGTTTTCTAGAAACTGAGATATTGACCCTTTTGTGTTTTCGCCACAGCCGCTCGGAAATAATAAACTTGTGAAGATATCTTAAGTGTGTGATTAAAGGCTATATAGGTGTCTATTTCTCTTCATACATGAACAATTGAATTTTCCGTTTAATTTTGAGATTTTCATGAAAATGTAGATACTTTGGGAAAATCCATGGTTCGTGACCGATTTCCCCAAGGAAAAAAGCAGTATCTACATAGAAATTTCGGAGGGTGTTAAATTATGCCTTACGTTATTGATAAAACAATCAAAAATGTTTCGGATATATTCTGTATGTAGTATTAACATACTTAAAAGGGAAAAAAGTTTGATTAATTAAAAAGCGCCCTCTCTAGGCGAGTCACACTTTTCTTTAAAAGGGGACTTATTGGCCCATATTTCCGCAATGAAAGAAAATACGAAGCATGAATTGTATGATTGTTCATACATTTGTTATAAAAGTGTATAAGTTAGAGTTAAAACAAAACTTTGAAATGATAAAGATCGCCCTCTCTTATCAAGTCTTAAGTTACTTTAAATATGGAATAATGCATGTTACATGCTCCCAACACGGTGCGTGATCGATTTTCCCCAAGGAAAAACGCAGTATCTACATAGAAATTTGGAGGGTGATGAATTATGCCTTATGTTATGGATACAACAATTCTTACTAATCCATGCTGGCACTGAAGAGCTTAATTTAGTAGAAGATTAGGACTGCATTACTGTACATACATGACTCAATTGCATGTATGTATGCGTTAAAATCACATGCCAGTAACACACAGCATCATTATGCCGTGCGCAGTCAGTCTGTGCATTGTGTGAATGTGGCAGAGGTACACGCACTTTCATGCATACTTGAATAGCCTTTGTCACAAACTCTGCGCTTTATAGAAGAATGTTGGTCGTATTGCAAGATACACTTATATGTTAAATTTGCTTCAATATTTTGTGCTTCGCAATTCATATAAGTAGTGAAATTTGTTCATACAAGATATAATTATTATAAATGCGCATTATTCATATTGTCTGCTTATAAATAATTGGTTTGTCTTGTGGCGAGACTAGCTGTGTATATACTGTTTTTTTCCTTGGGGAAAGTGGAGGTTGACTGTAGATACTGCGTTTGAGGGTTGGGAAAAAATGGTGTTCCCAAATTTTTTTCAGAAAACTAAATGTATCACATGAAAGAGCATTGTTTATTGAGTATTTTTCTGCTAAAAAGTGAAAATCAACAAAAAATGTCAGATACTGCTTTTTTCCTTGGGAGGGCAGCTTTGTCAACGATCTTCGAGCAGGTCTTAATGAATATTCATGATAGCATAATCATGTAAAATTGAGAAGAGGTAAACGTTACTTAGGGTAAAAAACCCACCAAGCAAGCAGAAGTAGCTCTTGGGTCGGTGGTTGGTGCAAATCATTCTAGGCATGGCGGTATGTAAATCCGTAGGTTCAAGTCGCATTGGATTAATTATGTTTTTATTCTTCGATTTCATAGGAAATTTTGTTTTAACAAATGCCACCGTTTTGTGCATAGGAATAGGAAGGAAAATCATTTACTTTTTGTCAGATACACAATTATGACATTCAGGTAAAATCATGGCATTCCCTGTCCCACCCCACCACACCCCACCCACACACACACACACACACACACACACACACACACAAACACACTAGTTAAGAGTCGTGTTGGCGGGGGGGGGGCATGGGCGTCGATCTGTCATTGATACCCATTCATCAGGGGGGATGATCTATTCATCCATTCCCCTGATGAATGGGTATTACGTAAGTATCGACGCCCATGGGGGGGGGGGGGGGGGGGGGGGGGTGCATGTCCGTCGCCAAAAATGTTCGAGGCCGGGACCGAGACCACTTATTCAGTTGTTTCCCCAAGGCCGCTAAATAGTGGTAAAGGGGGAAGGGGCACCTTGTAACTTGTAACGTGTTTTTAAAATAATGTTTGTTATGAATTTTCGACACCCTTGGGCCTTGGTCCATTTAACGATGTCTCTCAAGCTACCCATCATCCTTCCCCTTCGACCCCTCCAAAATATTTCACTGAACATCACGACCAGTAAATCAATGAGGATTACGTATTGTATTAGAATTACTTTAAGAAAATACGCGCCTTAAAGCCAAATCCCCTAAATGCTGGTAGATGACAATTAAAAAAAATTCAATCAAATTAAACATGTTAAATAGCAATGTAGCTATCGAGTATGTATGTACAACATGCATTCTGCCTCATAACCATTGGTTCCTGATATGTTTGAATAAGGGAATGTGTTTTACATTAACATGTTATAGTATTTTCACAAACCATTCCATAGAAAATATTCCATGTACAAATATGTATTACAAAATCGCTCTATATTTAAGCATTATGTTCATCTTATAAGGTAATTTGTCTTTAACTAGTTTTCTCTTTCCAGTTGAATTTATATTCATCACGATCACCTGGTTGGTTTCCATGTGATTCTTTTGTTATCATATTTTACGACGCAAACTGAAGCTGTTACCAGGCAGATAAACCTCGTACAAGCAGTCGATCTGTTTGAATATTACGTAACTATGCATTATAGCGCTCTCTGCATGATTGTCCATTTTGTAATGGCATATTATGCCGTTGATTTACAGTCGATTAAGTGATCGAGGTTATCCCAGATGTCGTCATATTTTGAAGCACTTGGGCAAGAAAATACAGTAGCGATCTTGTCTATCGGAGGAGAAATGTTGTCCCTTTATCAATCTGAGTGGACTTTGGGGCCAACAATTGATTTACATTGGGATTACAGATACTTGCTAACTTTATTCTGGTATTAACGTGTGTGAGGTGTGTGCGCTATGTGCGTACTGTTTTGAATGAATGCAAACAAAACCAATCATGAAAACATTGTTTTTAAATGCAGGTTACAAAAGAAACAAATGAATTGAAACAATTTAAAACAAAATAAATAAAAGAATATAATGAACAAAAAATGACGAGAAAAAAAGAGAAATGAAAGGAGAATGACACAAAACAGGGAAACAGAACCAACAACTAATATAGGTTTTCTCAGCCAATTTCGTAACCTTTTCATTCGTTTTGATAAGCGTTTCATTAAATTTCGCGAAAGTGATTTACCATTTTTAGCATTCAATTTAAAACAACACGCTATTTGCATTCAATTTCGCCAACGGATTTCACGGAAGGTGGTGTTACGTAATCACAAATTTTCTCGCTTTAAATTGAATGACAATTTTACGAAATAGAAACACGTTCTAAATCGAATGCAAACAAAATGTTTTCGAATGATTGTTATATGAATTCGAATGTTAAAAAACGAATTTAAACTGCAAAATACAGCTGCGGTGACAAAATCGGGGAAATTGAATGCATACAAAATGAATTTGTATGGCCAAGTTACGAAATTGACCGAGAAATCCTATACTATAAACAAAAACCGCAGGACTTCATTTGGGTGGATTTGATCCGCGTACTTTGAGATCTAAAAACAGACCAATATCATCTACTGTTGAACCACGTTCTGAAGCGGAATTTAAAGCATATTCTTTCAGCCCTTTCACACACATCTTCGACATGTTTCATTCATGCTTATGTATAATTATTCAGAACAGGTGTACGATCTATTGCATTATTTGAGGCGCTAGGAGGAACATTATTGTTCGAACTGTATTATTCTGTCCAAGCAATCGTTATCCTTATTGTGCTCTCCGCATTATCTGTTTTGAAAAGGAACTCATGATGCACCACCAACAAGACTATTCACACTATTTCAAATGAATAGCAACAACATATATATTTGCATAATCTCTTGAGTTTCATCTCAACTATAGAGATATAAACCAATTGCATAACATAGCAGTTTCCAAGTTACAACGTGCAGCACTAGCAGCATAAAATCAAAGAATGCATGACACGGCATCCCAAGTTCGAATCTGACAAACCTTGCATAATGAACATAATGTTATCGTAGTCATAGCGTGCGTGTGCTGTGTGCATGTATACTATAACGGGTGTGTTTGTGTCCGTGTGTGTGTGGGGGGGGGGGGGGGGGCGGGGCTGGGTTGCTCAACATTGCTTCCTATTCATAAGTTGTTATTAATTCTTAGTCGGAAAAGAGTACAATTAAATTTGTGCTTGATGAAGAGTTGGCTGAAACAGGGTGATGAATCAATTTTAAAATGACCCTATCCCCTCCATCCACTAATATATAAAGCTTAATACTATTACTAGCAGAATGTCAGGACTTCACTCACCTGAATGTGATAATTGTGTATTTAAGTTAACACAGAAATGATAATTTTCATTCCCATTCCTATGCACAAAACGCTGGCATCTGTTAAAACAAAATTTCCTATGAAATAAAAAAAAATAAAAAAAATCACTTATCCAGTGCGTCTTGAACCTACGGCTCTTCATACCGTGATGCAATTTTACCTTATCATGATTTGCACCAACCACCGACCCAAGAGCTACTTCTGCTTGCTTGATTGGATTTCAACCCTTAGTAACGTTCATCTTTTCTAACTTCGCGTGATAATGCTATCATGAATATTCATTTAGACCGGCTCGAAGATCGTTGACAAAAGGCTAGATACATATTCATTATACTGGATCGTTTTGGATGTTTGCTGGCGCTATTGATACTCCTCTAAACCAGTAGCGCCTCTAGTCAAACTTTTACGGTATGCGTGCAAAGCCACTGGATAATTACGGTGGTGCTGGCCGCACAGTTTATGTTTGACTTCGCAGTATAGGGCCTGTGGTTCGCTGTCTCTTGTTGTGTAAAATGAAAGCCAGTGTTGCTTGTGATTAAAGGCATAAGCAGAACTTGCTGACGTGACAGAAAATCTCCCAATCGCAATTCAAATACCCTTTTAAAGATTGTGGAAACACAGCGTATGTCTCATGAATTGAACTATATAAACCCCTCAAAAAAAGTTCGGAAACTCAAGTTTCATCGATCATATCTCTCGTATTTTTTTAATATGAATACTCGAAATCGGTGTCACAATAAAGCCTCATTATATACCTTTCAAACGATGCATTATGTGTAGTGATTATGCAATTGGGGCGATTGCAATAGCCCAGAAAATAGGGGGAGGCAGGAAGTGAAATCTCGCAAAATGGCCCCAATGCATTCAATTTACGAGTGCAAGACTGTGTTGATCAGTTTTCTAAAAGTTAACATTCTATTGAATGCTGCAAGGGCGTCGATCTGTCATTGATACCCATTGATCAGGGGGGGATGATCCATTCATCCATCCCCCCCTGATGAATGGGTATTACGTAAGTATCGACGCCCATGGAATGCTGCCACCCTTTCCATTCATCAAAATTGATGAATTTGATACCATTTTAATGGAAATTATCTCTTCCTTACGATGGCATATTAATCGTAAGGATTATGCAAATGGGGTGTGTGCAGCGAACCGGAATATGGAGATGGGTCGAGTGTGAAATCAGACAATACGATATGGAGTTGACAAAAAATCAGAGCGTTGCATTTTTTTCGAGCTTTTGAGAGGATTTTTTAGCATTTCAAATAAAATATTCATGATTTAAATTGATATCAACGGAAAGCCCAACAACTCTTCTGTATGAAAATGTGACATTTATAATGATTTTTGTAAAGGGCGGCTGCAGGGAGATGAATGTGGGGGAGCCTCAAAAGTGACCCATTTCAAAACGCTCTGATTATTTTGGTGTCGGTATCTGTATACCATTGTGTAGAGGATGTAATGCGACTTGAATGAGTTGGCCATGAATGAGAGGAATTCAATTGAAAACGCATGAATAGTGCCTTGAAATCAGAGCGTTTCAAAATGGGTCACTTTTGAGGCTCCCTCCCATTCATCTCCCTGCAGCCGCCCTTTACAAAAATCATTATAAATTTCACATTTTCATACAGAAGAGTTGTTGGGCTTTCCGTTGATATCATATTTGATCACGAATATTTTATTTGAAATGCTAAAAAATCCTCCCAAAAGCTCGAAAAAAATGCAACGCTCTGATTTTTTGTCAACTCCATATCTTTTTGTCTGATTTCACACTCGACCCATCTCCATATTCCGGTTCGCTGCACACACTCCATTTGCATAATCCTTACGATTAATATGCCATCGAAATGAAGAGATAATTTCCATTAAAATGGTATCCAATTCAACAATTTTGATGAATGGAAAGGGTGGCAGTATTCAATAGAATGTTAACCTTTAGAAAACTGATCAACACAGTCATGCACTCGTAAATTGAATGCATTGGGGCCATTTTGCGAGATTTCACTTCCTGCCTCCCCCTATTCTCTGGGCTACTGCAATCGCCCCAATTGCATAATCACTACACATAATCTACCGTTTGAAAGGTATATAATGAGGCTTTATTGTGACACTGACTTCGAGTATTCTTATTAAAAAATACGAGAGATATGATCGATCAAACTTGAGTTTCCGAACTTTATTTGAGGGGTTTAGATAAACAAAATGTTAACCAGACACCGTGAGAAAATATAGTTTTAAACTATAGTGTAAGGAATAGTATAGGCTAGGCGTATCATGTGTATATCTTTAAATAGCGTATATTAAGTATTATCAAGTAGCACTTTTGTAAAGAGAACAAAGTCATTACTTGTTATGGCGAACTGCAGTTGTTCCTGAATAGGAAGTTTAAAGCACAAAGAAAAAAGGAGATTGTTGTTGCCTACAAGTTAACATGCTCAATCGTGTATTTATATTGATTTTTTTGTTTATGTCGTGTCGTGTCATTAACAGTATATTTTAATGTAGACTTGTTATGAACGTATACCTTCCAATTGTGTTTGCATTACCTTTATGAAATCTCCGTTTTTCACAAGCAATGTGTCCTTTCATTAAATTTTGTCGAAAACATAATAGATGCACTGTACGTTTTAGATATATTTCGGAGGTCAGATGTCAGATCTGTTATTGTATACGGGTCCGTGGCATGGTCAATGATAGCAGAGCAGAAGAATTAGAATATTTTAATAATAATATATCGTATTTATATAGCGCCTAATGCAGAACAGCCTCTAAGCGCTTATGCTATTTGCTATTTATACGAGTTAAGTGGAAGAAAATAGAAATTACGCGAAAATGTAAGTACGTACAGTGCTTGCTAAACATTTCAATACTTTATTTGGACTTCTATTAGTATAGATGTTGGTATTTTACATTGTGTTGTCATTGCATTTATGAAATCAACGTTTTCCACAAGAAATGTCGGTGTCCTTTTATGTATTTTTTTTAGAAATCACCTTAATATATTTGCACTCAACGTTTAAAAGATATTTCGGAGGTCAGATGTCGGATCTGTTCTTGTATGTCATTACTCTATTTGGTCTTCTTTTAGTAAAGATGTTGTTATTGATATTGTATATACAAACGATTACGTGAAAAACAATATGTAATGATGCATATTGGCACACTTTTCTTGTTTGGGACATGTTAATGTAATCGTAAGGTCGCCATATCTTTGTAATGATATACTTGATCTGGGTAAAAGTAATTTTATTTGTAAATGAACAGGAATCGCATGTAATACATCTGGCCGCAATTTTTAATGTCTCTCTTTCCGTTCGAAATAAATTAATTATATCATAAGATGAAGTCTGATCTAACTTCATGTATGATTTGTTCCCCATAAATTGTCTGTTACATTTTATAACCACTTTAGTACATTCATGTTAGTATATTTGCTCTGATTTAAGTTTAGTTTCTCAAACGTATACCATATTATTATCGTCTTCGGAGAAGTAGTCCACTTCCGCATTGCCCATCCATCGCATGTTTTGGGCAAGCTATCCTACATTATATAGGTTACATGTTGGTACCTAGCCCGTCTGTAAAATAATATGTTCCATCGCTGTTTCAATGGATGAAGTACATTTGTAGACATTTGCGAAAACAGGCTAATATATGATAACATGTGTATTTATGTGATTTGATATGTCCATTGATTGGACTTGAAAATTCCATGGTAAATAAATGTCATAACGACCGAGCATATGATTTTTAAAATGCACAGTATTATTGGCTAACAGCTAGTAGGCCATGGGCCAGGCGCCGAAAGTATGCCTCTTTCTTTTGGGACATAGGTTTAAGCATTTTAAAATTTGAATAAAAATATAACAATCAAGAATCTGCTTAATCCCACCCTGACAGCTCGCTTCTAACGTCAGTATGAATTGAAACGAAATCTTATACCGACGACACAACAGTTTGAACGAGACACACATTGTACACGAATGCAATGTCCATTGACTAGCGTGTTAAACTTACCGTGTACGGAGGCCGGTGCTTTGTCTCATCGCGGTGTGTAGAGAAGAATATGTTGCCAATTTGACATGTGGTACTAATTCTGTACTGATTAAAACCATGTTTATTTTCGGTATTCATGTTGTTCACATTCTGGTCATGAATGAAGACTTTGATTGATATGGAATCAACGAAAAACCGTCTCGGCCCACGGACTATAACCCATTTCCCTGACTTTGTACATAATTATGATTATCCACTAGATAATTTTTTATCTACATATATATTATTTTATATCATACATATCTTTAAAACGGAATAGATATTTTGAAAACCAAGACTGTTCCATACTTCTATTGGTAATACAAATACAATGAGGTATGTGTGACCCGCGAGAGGTCTAAGTTTTGAGGATCTGACAGATCATTTTAGTTAATTGCGTAGTTAAACAGGTGAACGTAGAAATACTGTTTTTAGATGAAAAGATGAGTCACAATTATTTGTTTGTACATAACACTAAATGTCTGTGCATGCCTTTTTTGGCACAAGCTATATAACATCTTGTAATTCAGAACGATATATAGTTTTCATGTTCCTATATATTAATGTAAATGCTTATTGTATATATTTTGTATTGTTTTAGTGGAAATGGAAATACATGTACATACAATAACTCGACAATATATGTATGATATACACAATTATTGACAATATGTGTAACCTATTAAACTTTCTTGGTAGATATCGTTGAGCTTGAAAGTAATCTAACTTGAATGTACCTTATGAATATGTTATATATAGATCGTCATTTTGAGTATAGGGACTTGGTTTGGCAATCTGCTTAAAAATCTTCTATGTTGCTATTGCAAACATTGCAAAATAGTGTGGGTCAAGTTATAACGATATTTAATCCCTGTTATCTTATATCTACACAGCATATTTTTGATGGTCTGCCATGGGACTTTCTAGAGGCAAATATTTACATAATGATCTAAGCAATGTTACACAATTCATATACACGTAGCTCGATAATATCTAAATGACAAGGTCCAAATATGAAATACGTTCGAGTCAAGTTATATGGTTATGAATCTATCTAAAACTATGTATGACTATTATAAAAGAACGCTGTTCTACGATGGAATGTCATTGTATTATCCAGTAATAATTGACATTCACTATGCTAAGAGTTTGAGGTTACTTCAAACATTTGATTTTTTTCTTTTACTCGCATTCATTTCTCATAATATAATACCGTCGATTGTTGTATGTAAATTACAAATACGACATTTGTTACCAATGTATTCATGCAGTGTACATAACAATGTAAATTATTTAATTATGTTTTTTTCTTTCACCATGTAAGGTCGATTTATGCATACTTTGTATTGAATTTGTAACACCACAGAGAAGCCGTGGTTTTTGTACGCTTCTTCTGAATTGGGGCAATCGCCCGTTTAGATATTTAAATGTATTTGCTAATTTTATTTCGGAAAAAGCAACATGATATGTTTAATTTGCATTCATAGGCGTACGAGGCGGGGAGGCTGCAGCCCCCTCCCCGGAAGTTTTGAAAAGAAAAGACATATTCGGGCCAAATGCACCTAAAAGCCAGGGAAAACCATGTCATTTATTAGTAATATGATATCATATTCGAGCAAACTCATGTCATATTTCGGCAAAATTATGTCATATTCGGGCAAAAATGTAGTCATCTTCGGCATATTCATGATAACTATTTGGGCAAAATCGTATATTTAGGGGGCACGTTAATGGCGCATACCTTATTTTGTTCTTGTTACTTGTCAGCTAAAAAGGGGGAAGGAGGGTATTCGGGCAAAATACATTAGCACCCGGCGAACGTCCACGTTTACATTATTAACGTTGTAAATATCTTATTTAACTTGTTTTCTAAAGTACAATATTCTTAGTTTAGCTTAATGCGCATATATTCGTTACATGTACATTGCCATTTAAAATATTATTCTAGTAAATCTTATTATCAATGTGTAATCTTAATGTGATCTCTATGTTCTTGTGCATTAAGTGCCTATTAAAACTATATATTGTCTAAATAGTGCCTGTATAATCCATTGTTGTATAATATTTAGTATATGCGCACAGATCAAAATAAATTGTTTTTAACCTAATACGCAGTGGAATTGTATATACATGATTACTGTAATCTCAAACCCTATTCACTCGTCTTCTGCATCATCATAAAACATGTCTAGTGCAACCTCATTACGGCACAGGGACGTTGAGATCATATAAATTACCATGTTGTATAAATTTAACAGAAACTGAAGAATATGCAAAGCCTGAATCGGCAAAATGGCCGTTTTATATCAGTGTTATGTTATACCAGAGCTCTTTATTGAAGCTTTCACTCTATTCCATACAGTTTACGAAGTAATTTCTCTTTTGGCACAACAATTTTGACCAAGTTGTACTCATATTGTATGTAGCCTCTATCCAAATAAACTTAATAAAGCTTAATATACTTGACCATAATGTGTTTTGTTTGCATTATTTTCCCTCCAGTGTTCATGATTTTATCATTATTACTAAAATCAACTTTTAAATAAGTGAAGTTTTCCATTCAATACAATTCCCCCTGGAGAATTGTCATCTTTATTTCCACAATTCAATAAGAACAGAATACCAGAAAAACAATATACAGGGTGCCCATCAAAAAAAGGAACGGAGCACTTCCCAAAATAAAGTAACACAATATTATATCCATCGGATTGGGTGTCTTTCTCAATGAAAAACCATACCAAGAACAGTCCTTTTCGTCGTGTAGTTTTTGTTTTTAGGGCGTTGTGAGTGACAATATGTCAGGTTCCCATTTGTGTCAACTACCAAGTCAGTGCCTGATACATCGCACTAACTGCCTGTCATAGCATTGAACAACGAGCAATGTGCCTGTCATTGTAAGTGCGCATTCAACTGTGTGCCGAGAGAATGGGCAAAGCTGTTCGATGCTATGACGGGCAGCAAGTGCGATTTATCAAATACTGACTAAAATATGATACAAATAGGAACCTGACATGATCTCACTTAACCCGTTCAGGACGGACTGATTTTACTAGAACATGTATTCTCCTGAACAGGTTAAGACATCCTAAAACAAAAACCACTCGTCATAAATTGCTGTTCTGGTATCATTTTTCTTTGTAAAAGATGCCCTATCCCGTAAACTTATTCATCATGGTTCGTTATCATGGCAAGTACCCCGTTCCGTTTTTTTGAAGACCACCCTGTATATAATACACAATATGTACAATACAACATAATTATAAACAACAACAACAAATATAACAAAGATACAAGAGAATTGAAAACACAGAACATGTACAACGTTGATGAAAGTAGAGGGATCAGAAGAAGTTTTGATACAAAATTAAAGGAATTAAAAATAGCAATATATTTCAATAAAGTTTAAGTTACATTGTCACACTATTCAATAACATCGATACATAACACACATATAAGAGACATACGGATTTGAATTGTACAAATACGAAATATTATATGAGAATATAACAATTGTCAAGAATAAAACGTACGTAATGAAAAATATTGAAATTCAATTGTAAAAGTATTCAATGATACACTCGCCTCTATTTCTTCTGGCAAGCCATTCCATAACAGTGGACCCGTATACGTAACAATATAATTAGACAATTTCATGCGTCCTAAAGAAATACGAAGGTTGGATTAAGATCTTGTTTCATAAATATGTACATCAGAGATTTGAATAAATAACGAATCAAGTAAACCAGGTAAAATGCAGCTCTTTTCTTTAGCAATCGATCTAAAAAATAATTATTGCAGCATCCCCATAGTATAATGCAATAATGGCCCCATGATAGAAGCGTCCACGTTCGCGGGGTTGGATACGGTTTTTCCCGAACTAATTCTATCGCCACCTTCATCTACACCACTTAGCAATAAAGTTTAACGTTATTGCTCTGTTTTCTACTCCTACAAATAAAATGGTTTCCACTGATCATCGCAGGAAGCATGCGCCCTTTTCAGGACGGACGATGTCCGTGATGTCCATCAATGCCGAAAGGTTTTCTTCAGCGCAAGGACAGCAGATTGGAAAACTCTGCCATGATAACGACTGTGACATCCTGTGCCTACAAGAGACGCACAGAGGCCAGCAACAGTTCAGGCCCATAATTCCCGGAATGAAGCTTGTTGTGGAAAGGCCTCATGAGAGATATGGCAGTGGAATGTTCACCAAACATGACACAATCATCGACCAGACATCACTAACTGAGAATGACAATGTATAGATCCTGTCAATCAGCCTGGGTAAACTGTCTGTGACATCTATATACAAGCCGCCTGGCACAAGATTCTCATTCAAAGAACCTGAGACCTTCAATTACCAGCAGATCAATGTTGTTATTGGAGACTTCAACATCCATAGCACCAGTTGGGGTTACAGTGAAACAAATGATGATGGTATTCTGGTAGAGGACTCTACCTAATCCATGATGCAAAACTCCATCCCTCCTTCAACAGCTCCCGCTGGAGAAGGGGATACATTCCAGACCTGGCCTTCACCAGTGAGCGCATATCTATCTTCAGCAAGAATAATGTGCTCGAACCTATACCCCATTCGCAACACAGGCCAATCGTCATTGATGCCACTGCTGCTGTGGTGCCCCAGAAGGTTCCCCTCAGACGACGCTTCAACTTTCGCAAAGCCAATTGGAAGAATTTTACCAATGACCTTGATGAAGCACTGGCTGATCTTGATCCTACTCCAGCCAACTACGATAAATTTATCAAATTGACCCAAGAAATATCAAAGAAGCACATCCCCCGAGGATGCAGGGAATACTACATCCCTGGAATCTCTGCAGATAGCAAAACCCTCTATGATGAGTACCTGAAGCTTTATGAGGATGATAATTGTTCAGATGACACAATGAATGCAGGAGAGATGCTTATGGCAGCCATTGCAGAAGAGCAGAAGAACTCATCGAAATGTGGATATGACACACAACAGCAAGAAAGCTTGGTCCACTATCAAAAAGATCAACAACGACCCTAAACAAGCAATAGTGCACTCCAATGTCACTGCTAACCAGGTCGCCCACCAGTTGAATGGAAAAACTCAACATGAACTCCAGCAAAAAGATCACCCTCCATGGAACCAGTCCGATGAAGAATCCAACTGGACTTTTACCCTGAAAGAACTCCAGACAGCAATCAACAGCCTTAAGAATGGCAAGGCTGCTGGTCTTGATGACATCCGGACTGAGCAAATTAAGCATTTCGGACAGGTTGCTCAACTATGGCTTCTTACCCTGTATGACAATTGCGTACTCCAGTCACAACTACCAACAATCTGGAGGAAAGCTCGAGTTATCGCTAACCTCAAACCAGGCAAAGATCCACAAGTGGCCAAAAGCTATAGACCAATCTCCCTACTATGCCATCTCTACAAGCTTTTTGAGCGCCTCGTCTTGAACAGGCTTTGCCCTATTACAGAACAACATCTAATCCATGAGCAGGCCGGCTTTCGTCCAGGGAGGTCATGCACAAGTCAGATTCTCAACTTGACTCAGTTCATTGAAGATGGCTTTGAGAGAAACCAACCTACCGGCGTAGTGTTTGTAGACCTTTCCGCTGCTTATGACACAGTGAACCATCGATGACTCCTTAATAAGCTGTACAAGACGACAAGGGACATTCATCTGACCAAACTCATCCAATTATACTAGGAAACAGACGTTTCTTTGTGGAGCTGAACGGAAAGCGCAGCAGGTGGAGGATACAGAGGAATGGACTCCCAGAGGGCAGTGTTCTCGCTCCTGTCCTGTTCAACATATACACGAACGACCAACCTGTCTCACGAGGTATAAGGAGTTTCATCTATGCTGACGATCTCTGCATAGCTGCTCAGAACAGCGAAACCAATGAGATAGAGAACACCTTAACATCAGCCCTAGACAACTTGACAGTATACTACAGAGACAACCAGCTGAAAGCAAACCCTACCAAGACCCATGTTTGCGTATTCCATCTACGCAACCGCGAGGCTGGGAAGGAACTATCACTCACATGGAATGGTACTCCCCTTGACCACTGTGAGCATCCAGTGTACATTGGCGTTACCCTTGATCGGACACTTTCATTCAAGCAGCATATCGAAAAGGTGAAGGGGAAAGTGAGGACCAGGAACAACCTCCTCCGGAAACTGGCAAACTCCTCCTGGGGTGCCAGTGCATCTACACTACGGGCAACAGCTCTTGCGCTATATTATCCTGCTGCGGAGTATGCGTGCCCAGTCTGGGAAAGATCCTCGCACTCAAAGAAACTTGACCCATCTCTCAACGATAGCTGCAGAGCAATCTCTGGTTGTTTAAAGCCGACAAATGTAAACAGCCTATATGTCCTGTCCGGCATTGCTCCACCTGATATACGCCGGTCAGTAGCCAGTAGCGTGGAGCGTCTCAGACAAAGTCAGGATAGCCGCCATCCATGCTATGACATCCAACCATCCCAGAAACGGCTCAAATCAAGGAAAAGCTTCCTACACTCTGACCAACCGCTGACCAAGTCCCCACAGGTGGCCAGATGTAGACAATGGGAGGAGAGGCGCAGCAGTAACCATCACCATGACAAGCTACCTCTCCCTACTAACATGACTAAGGAGCAGTTACCCCCAGGACACAAGCAAGACTGGAAGACATGGAAGTCCCTCAACCGACTTCGCACAGAGATGGGTCGATGCAAAGTCAACATGAAAAAGTGGGGATATACAGATGATGAAAACATTAACTGCGACTGTGGCACATCACAAACCAAGCAACACCTCCTTCAATGTCCTAACCTTGAGGAACAGTGTAGTCAAGAAGATCTGATGGCTGCAAATGAGAAGGCCCTGTGATGTACCAAGTCATGGCCAAATATCTAATATTCTGGACTTGTGTAGATGTCGGATACGAAAGAAGAATGCAATAATTAAAATGTGGTAAAACTAAAGAATTAAAGTATTGAATTATACACACAAAACAAACAGTACAATCGTTATTTAGTACATTCAATTGGCAAACAATGAAACAGTACAATTCAATTTAACATATTAATTAAACATTATTATGAAAGAAATGCAAATATGAGACCCGCAAAACCCTGCACTTGTCGGTGATAGTAAAAAAGGGTAAATTTTCCATACCATTAGAGAGCCCTCATCACATTTTTTCATGTGATGCTTTGTTCTAAAAAAATGGTAAATAATCTCAACTCAAGACTTAGACATTGGCATACATCACAAGACATACACAACAGGGATTTTTATAATGATTTGTATAGTAATTGTGATATCCAATCGTTAGATATCCAATTAAAGAGATACCCTTGGCATGACAGTGAAGCTAGGGGGGTAAATGTATATTGTAAAACACTTGACTTCATGATGATTAATGATGATACCAATGTAGACACGTGCATTGTTTGCTTATTAGCCGATTAAAGGGATCTAGTAACTTTGTTGACATGTGCACAAAATTGATGAATGGTTTGTAAAATGTGTAGTTTTGTGATTTTATTGTATATGTAATGAAAACATAAATGCAAAGTGATATTCCTGAACTCATTGAACAGGACGTTGTACACAATTATGACTATCTAGTGGATAGTTTGCAATCCAAACACTTTAATCGTTAATATCGTTGTTCCGAAAGGGAAATTGAAAAACCAAATGTCATGCTTTTGTTGGTAATACTTATACAAGACTACCACCCGCTTTCTAATTAAGTTTTGGGGATTGTACAATGAACAGTTAGATTTATTTAACCCGTTTCTTCCTGGAACCGAGTTAATACGGGCCCCGTGTCACACACTCACACCCGGGAACCGACTATACTCGGTTCCGAAAATACCACACTCATGACACTATTTAATCGTCTAAAAAGCTATATTTTGAATGCAGACATACTGAATTTGTTATATCACTTGAAAGCTAATAAAATAAGCTGTCGAAATATCTCAAACTTGTGACATATCATGAGTTTTACAGCAATTGGATAAACTGTATAAAGTATGTAATGTTACTTACAAAGTTGAAATAATTTCGTACAGTGGTGAATGTACGATGTACCAGCCAAAATTTAGAGAAATTGCGTTTCGCTTGGACAAGCAGTATTCCCATAACGCGTACAATAATAGTGGCAGCGAAATATTCCATGCGTGCACGCCATGCCAATACTATAGAGATTGTACGTGATTCTATTATTATGTTCTGTATACAGCTGCCTATAAACCGGGATCTTCACTGTGGTATAGAATACATTTCTATACAAGGTTACCGGCCTTTTGTGCGTGCACCACCTTTGTTCGTAAAAATCGATTTCTCTGCACGCACACACAGCCGCTGGTCTTTTGTGTGGAGGCCTTGTCTCGTATCAGTGAAAAGAATCTCGTTTTGGGGGTCGATAGATGCGCTTTTATTTTCGGAAGCAACCGGTTAAGCACGGTTTCCTGTTGTATGACTCACGCAATATAAATCAGAATATGGCAATATGCCATATTACGTACATTATGATAATAGCTCTCATCTTGGCATTGCTGGGCTACGTGCAAAAGGTTGTTTCGTGCATGTGTTAAAAGGGGGTTTCCCTTTAAATGCAACGCGGAATCGGTTATTCATTCAAAGCAGCGTTATGGAAAAATTAACAATATACGTACATATCAAAAACGCCTTTTGTGATAATTCCAACCTGCTGGGTCATGCAGGTGAACAAGTACTATACAGTATGCGGTAAACACTAAACAAGGCACCATATTACATGTATTCCGACTACGCTATAACAAGAAACGAAAGCATTTGTCGTTGAAATATTATTTCGGTAATATTTGTCTTACACGTAACAGGATATAACATGTACATCGCTTCGTTATCACATCGCTTCCTCTGTAGAACTGGCCGGTAAAACACAGCGGCTGCCGCTACTCGGAAATATTAAAGTTAGCTTTATTTCATTCAAAGTTGTTTACAAGTCAATCGCGAAAGTAGTATATCGTGCAATATACACCAAGGAAATACAAGTTGTTGTGTTTCTGTAACTATACTGTATACTGTATGACATGATTCAATAAATGATACACCATTGACTGCATGCGTTACTGTCCAGCCACATGGACAATATCCAAAGCCGTAACACCAGACATGCCCGAGATAAACACACAAGACATCATACAGGTATGTACAGTAAATTTACTCTTGCTTATAACATGCTAGACAAGGTTAAATTATTAATTATTTTATTTTATATACCGACTCGGAAGAAATTATTGAACCAAGCAATTTTTCCTATTATTTTTGTGTAGGCTGTTTTGTCAATTTTTTAATGTTTTCAAAGAAAAATGTGTGAATGAAATACCAAAAGAGTTATAGCCAATGGTAATAGCGATACATACTACATACAAACACATTTTATTAAAGGAAAATGACGTTATGCATATTTTATGGATTATGTCCTTTCCTTATAAATGTTCATAAAAGGCATGGATTTTTTTGTCACATTTTTAACATACAACGTGCACAATTTTGTATTATTTCCTGTAAGTTTTGATTATTCTATTGAAAGGTATTGTCAGTTCTATTATACTTGCTTCCAAAGCTGTTCATGTGTATTAGTTTTGTGAATTAAGCAACTAGCGGTAGTCGTTTCACTACTAGTTCAGTCATGTGAAATAGGGGGGGGGGGGTACTAACGATATGATCACTTCCGAAGTGATCATATAACGAATCGTTATTTGGTATTTAGAATGAGTTTTAGTGTGTGCAAACACGCGCAAACTAAACATTGTGTGTACACAATAGGATCGTGTGGGATATAAACAATCACATTTGCATAACAACCTGTCAATTATTAGATATGAATCAGAGATGGGTGTTCGTAAGGTATTTTATGCATGCACTTGACACGAGGGCGAGGGTCAAGTGGATTTTGAAATAAACTTACGCACCAACATGACTTGAATGTTTTAACATTCATCATTTTCTATGCAGTCTCCTCAACAGATGGGTTGAGAATGGCGTTGACAACTAGAGAATGAAAATGAATTAGTTCATTCGACAAATCGGGAAATACCCCCTCTACGATGGCAGAAAAGGTCGCATCATTCCCAGGCCCGAGCCAAACGTAAGAGGCAATTTGGTTACACTTTATTTACATTTTAATTATGTACATAAAGACACCATGATTGCACAGTATGTACATGATTTTAGACGAAAAATCTTGACATGTTTATATGATAATTTCCCCATATGATCGTATTGAGTCAAACTATTGAGGGCACAATCAGCCCGCCCGCCCCCCCCCCCCCCCACTCCCCCTCGTTTCCCCTTAGCTACATTAATGTGTGCGTCAAGCATTCTTGCAGTGTAAACATACTAATCATGATAGTAGAGCCACTCATTTCCTTCAGCAATGTATGAAATGTCAATAATGAAATAAAAAATAACTCACACCCAGCAAACAAAATAATATGGCACCATGCATTTATAATCCGTCAAGCTTGTATAACAAAGTAAACATTATACTCATCAATCAATTACTAGATATTTTGTGTCGGAAAACGAATCAGACGAATGCAAATCAAACGCGTTTTCGTTTTCTGCTTACTTCAATAAACTGAAATCTATTTGAAATCACGAATTCAAGTTTTGATTTATGTCGGGTAACGGAAAGTTAACAAATTGAAGTACGTCATCAACTGTGTTGATATAATTTGTTTGTAGCCTATAACAACATGACATGGGGAAATACACCTTATCATCAGATCATAAATCTGTTCTCTTATGATAGCGGTCTCCCCCCCCCCCCCCCCCCCCCCCCCATCCACATATATCTGTGTGTCCTCTCCTACAACATGTCATTCCCTAATTAGGGGAAAGGGTGAGGATTTCCTTCTAGTCAGACGCTTGACATCTAATAGACTTTCAAGAGATGTTAAAACACGAAGCTACAAGAGGTATCCCTTTACTGTAAGTTATATACTGCTTAGCACAATTTCATTTGCGCAGCTAGAAGGCACGAATAGAAGGGCATACACTTTGTGTTTGGGGATGAGATTACAACATCAGATTGTATATTCTACACATGGCAACTGTTAGGGACCCACACGTGGCTGCCCTTACCCACACGGAACTGCTTGAGCTTACCGACCTGATGGACCATAGTGACTTCAGGAGACTTGGTCTGACTCTAGGCTTCACCGAAGCTGCCCTACAGCGCTACGAGCATGACCGGAGGGACACGAGGGAGGCTACGTACATCATGTTGGCTGATTGGCTCAAGAACATTCCCAGTGACGAGTCCAGAAGAGCCTTGGTGAAGGCGTGTATACACTGTAGGTTGACTCGACTTGCGGAGAATGTGGAGACAGGTAATTTGATAAATAAACGTATATGACACAAATACAACTGTTCACACAAACGCGCAGACATATGCATGTATTTTAATTAACACACACAAGAGTAAGCATTTCGTCTATGACATGGTTCTGACAATGTCTGATCAATGCTTTAATAGGATGTTTTTTTTTACATTACGCCTAACGAATGTTAAAATCAGAGATACCTGTCAGTAAACTATTATAATGTGAAATTTAGTGTATGTGATTTGGTCATATTAAAGTTACACAGTTGTAGAGTTGAGGTTTCTCTTGCATTTTGTTGTATCTTTGCTTGCTTTTCCGGATATGGAGAACTACTGATTTAATGCAATCTGATAAATACTGATTTAATACTGATTTAAAGGGACTTTAATAGTAACATTCTCCAAATCCTCAAAATAAAATTTTAATTCTAGCGGTTCCCTCATACCTTGTTGTATTCGTATTAACAATACAATCATGGGACCGGTTTCGGTTTTTCAAATTTCCCTTTCGTTACAAATATATGTACGATCGAAGTATTCAGATAAGAAAAACTCCCCCGGAGTTTTGAAACCGTGTACAAAGTGAGTGCAGTGAGTTAGTGAATATCACTTTGCATTTTCGCTCATTACTTGGCCATGCAATGTCCATTTGACTTGAAATTTTCACACAATACCATGTGAGCATATAAGATAACAACAATATACATTGCATCAACCATTCATCACTTTTGCACATGTCAACAAAGTTACTAGATCCCTTTAATACTGATTTAATACTGATTTAATGCAATATGATAGAAAATGCACAGTAAACATACCCTTCGAAGAAAATCAAAACATACTCAAATACACTTGTGAAACCGTGTTCTGTGCTATTATGAAGTAAGGTATAGAACGATGTAGTTCATACATTTCTATATTTTGCATTAACTTCACGATATAATCTCTTTCTCCACATTCTTATTTTTCTCAATTTTCTCCTTATTCCTTTTTTCTCTTCTAATTGTGCAGGCTCTACTGAAGGGAAACATGTTGACCCTAATATTGAGAATATAACAACTCGTGAGCGTGAGTATAATTGGTCTATAACAAGAATATACTATTCCATTTTATTTTGAAAGCCATGATTTCCAAATTACTATTAAAAACATGATTGTACGACTTTGTCCATAATTTCCTTTCATATGATTTGCATAGTGTAGGCCTAGGTGATTTATTTTCAAAATGTATTTTACAAAGATACTTTAGTTTGATAATTTATTATCGGGATAACTTAGCTGTATTTTGTTTTCTCTTGATATTGCACTGATAGAGCAAACCGTACTGACACCAGACTAGGTAAAACAACTAGCTGGGGAGCTCAAGCTGCACTACATACAGGAATTCGATAGCATCAAGACGGATCCATTCGAAGAGCGGAAGTTAGAACAGATCTACATGAACCTTGTTCTTCAACTCGAGGATTCACAGGGTGGCAACGACCCACTGGAATACGACGGACTGATTGAAATGATATCCGATGAGAAGAAATCGCGAGTTGTCTTCATAGGCGAAGCCGGCGTTGACACGACCACACTCATGGCGAAGATTGCACACGACTGGGCGACTGGTCAAATCTTGGATCACGTTGACCTTCTGTTAATGGTTGCGCTCCGAGACATAGAACAGATAGAGTGCTTTGGAGAAATCCCTTTGAAGTACGCATCTGATGAAATCGAGTTTGATGGCGAGAAAGTGGACGAGTACATCAGGACAAACCAGCGACGAGTGGTGATCATTCTTGACGGTCTTGACGAGTACGATGGAGACATTCGAAACGATAACGCTTCAATTGCAGTCGTAAGGATCATGAGAGGAGAGAAGTTTAAGCGCGCTCCGGTTCTCGTAACGACGCGGCCATGGCGCGCAGAGCAGATCACCAGCGCACCTAACACATCGAAGAAGTACACGAAGATTGCAATCGAGGGGTTCAAGAAGGAACACGTCGCAGATTACATCACCAAGTTCTTCGGTGAAGATGTTGAATCTGCAATGAGCCTCATACACCTGATGGAGAAGGACAGTCTGGTCTCGGAAAACATGGCGCCTTACCCCATCTTCTGCGCCATGCTGTGTCACATGTGGAAAGACACTTCGCGGCGGGAGTCGGTCCGGAAGCTCAACACATTCTCGCAACTCTTTGAGGAGATGGCGTTTTCTCTTCTCGAGCAGTACGCAGCGAGGGTAGACGAGGAATACAGCGAGTGTTATGACCGGTGCCGATCGAGCTTTGCGGTCGTGGGTGAGATAGCATTTCGTGGACTCATGGACAAACAACTGGCCTTCAAAGAGTCGGACTTCAAAGACTGTACGGCTGACATGGAGACAGCGTGCAAAGTCGGCGTTCTATCAAAAATAGAAAAGGTTGCTCGCAGAGACGTAAGGAAGCGGGAGCGAAAGACGCATGTGACCGAGGCCAGATTCCCACACAAGCTGTTACAAGAATACCTCGCCGGTTGCTACCTCGCGTCACTCTACAACACAAACCGAGCGGAATTCGAGCGTTTGCTGACAGAAGAGGTACTCCCCGATTATGCAGAGTTCGAGTACCTGTTGTTCTTCACTGCTGGACATGGAGGTGCTACTGCGCGACGGTTGATGGAGCACCTGTGTCAAGAATCTGTGAGCGAGCGATTCATCATGAAGGTCGCCTTTGAGTGTTACGACAGGGAATCGGTCGCCCCGGTCATCAATCTCTGGAACCGGAAGACCACAGTGATGTTCAATGGAGTCATGCCCAAACACACCTGGTCCGGCTACCTCTTCACATGGGCAGCATGCTATGATGACGCGGTAATTAAACATAATTTTGTTTATCCTATTTTCTTTGCGCTCCTTCGCTCCATTTCCCTCTGGATGTATTTGACTCTTTAACTCGCGCTGTCCTTGTTGAGCCCTCATCTCCCTGAATTTTGGTCTAATCTGACGAAGACAGCCCATTGCATAATCAATATTCTTGTGAATACAGATTTACGATGTTGAAAATTGAACCTGATTTCGGTTGCTTACACTGAGTAGTATTTTGAGTTTTATGGCCAAGCTTATTATTATTCCTACTGTATGATTACAAAAGAAAGGAAGGCCCCCTTTTCCCATTAATAATCATGATAATATTATTATTTAAGATGTTCTTACATCATAGCTCAATTCCCACTTTTCCTAGACTATACCATACATTCTCTATTTCTCTCAGACACCGGACAAGACTGTGATGCCATCTCCTGACAGAGGAAGTGAGACTAGAGATGAGAGCTTAGTTCATCTTTCTCGCACTGCAGCCATGGGTCTATTCACCCTACCAGAGCTAAGGCTGTTGCGATTGCTCAGGATAAAGCTGGACCAGGCATTCTTCAGTGGCATTGCGAGCGCGGCATGCCAGTCTCAAGTAAATTCAATCTATTATATCTATCAACTTAAACAGAAAAGTAGCTAACGGAATAAATGCAAATCAATACATAAACAATGCTTATCTGATATTTTTGTTAAAAGTATTTCACACGCTATATGATATGTAATTACCTAGCAAACGGTATAACTGAATAAAACATATGTTATTCTGCAATCGTAACAAGTTTAGGCTATTCACTTATATTTCTTTTCCTTGCGTTTCTGTCGTCATTATTCGATGTAGAGTTCATCCTTGTTTTACATAATATGAATACTTTAATGCATGTGATGTATCAACGGCAATATGAGCTCGGTTATTTTTCTCGGTAGATCGAGATGTTAAGTCACAAAGGAGTGAACCTAGACAAGACTTCCTCTATCCTGTACGCACAGGGCATCTTCTCCATGCCCAAGCTTCGTCTCCTCACATTGGACAGCATGAGGTTTGATGACTCATTCTATGCAACAATGGCTCAGTTGGCAACACATTCGAAGGTAAAATGCACCATGTCTAACTAATATGGCAAACAAATTACTGTCATACACATCGACTAGAGATTTATTTTGATATAAAAAACTTGTTCTTTTTGTGTAGTAATATTCTCCTATTCCAAATGTTCTATCACCTAATAAAGGAACACACATGAAAGCTCCAGTCCACATTTGGTAGTGTCAACATTACTGTCCTCATACACTCCATACAAGGCAAGGTTGTCTACTGGTTTATACATTTGTTTGGACAAAGGAGGAAATCTTATTACATGATACAATTTGACAGAATATTGGTTTCCCTTGTGTAGGCCTACATTTAAAGGGTACCACCACCCCAAAATAATAATCTTATTATAGAAAGGTAACATCTTTAGTATTCCATTCCTTCAATAAGTTCACAAAAATATGTTTTCAGAAAAAATATATAATTGGAAAACACATCACCATTCTCAGCCATGCGGTCATGCGGTCTGAATGCGCAGACTATTATGCGGGCAGAGCCAGCGGCGCTCTGTGCAGAGCGAACGAATCATCCGGGATTCTATTGATGTACGCGTGAATTGCATTGGCGCACTCGCAAATGCCTGGCCCGTGTGGAACCAGGAGATAGCCGTGGTTCCGTAAGTGGTGGAAATTAATTGCTTTGTTTATGAACTACACAACCCTTTGCAAAATGTTGGGTATCTATTTGATATCACAAAACGGCACCAAAATGTAGCACCGACATTTTTGGGGTGGGGGTGAGGATCACCAATTATCAAAAACAATTACCAAACGCAGCGGAAGTCTTAACAAATATTGCATATACCAGGATCTTTTCTTTCATTAGAACCTATGCAAATGATTCACCCTTTTTCTGCCGGTTCCACAGGATAAACGTTCACACAAACATTACACACACCAAGTACATCACATATACAAACAATTCAATCATACCACGAACACCGAGAACATATCACAGGATATACAGTTACACAATCAAATCAGTCACGCTCATTCTATCACTACACACAAGAGTCTGAAAATCTAGACTATTACTCATTGTATACGTGAATATATATAGGGATGGCTTTTCCCTTTATTACTTAAAACTTATTTACATAATATTTACAACTGCATGGGAGTTAAAACTCCAAGACACTAGTTAACTTGACATTCTTGTATATGTCATGAAGTGTCATAGACACGTATAATTTATAACTTATTCATCACTACTTGACAAAGCTAACTTGCCTTGAAAGTTATCGAACTTCTAAAAACTAATAGAAGTTAAACAAACACAATAACATTAAACTAAACTAACTACAATCAAAACTAATCCTACAAGGTCATAACTTATCAACAACTTCTACATTTAAATCCTATGTAATAACATTTGGACATGAGGGTTCAATTCCCAAGTGGTATGTGTTGAGGCGACGGCCTTCATTGTAGTTGTTGTAGTTGAAGTAACAACGTTGTCTCCTGAACAGAAGAAATATTAAATATTGTCAGCAACAATTCATTTGATGTTGTCTCAATGCAAGTCAGAGACAGAAGAGCAAAGTGAATAATACTAAAATACCTTTAATATTATTATTAAATTATAAATCCTCATGTCGACACATTACAACTAAATAGTTAGTAAATATTTACAGAAAAACATGCAACATATATGATGACGATAATACTGTCTGTTTAAGAAGGCTTTATATGAACTAGTAAGCTCTGGATGTGATATTGCGCCCCATGTGGTGAGCTTGTAACGACACAGTTGACCTGACAATATCACTTGATTTGGAAAGTCCCCAAAATATATTCCCATCGCAATTTGGTATAAAATAATGCTTCACGCGCGCAGCCAGAATAACAGAGAGTATTATTGTCATTGTATAATATCTTCATTGGTTAGTAATAATCAGAGATAACTTTAATAAGTTTACAAGTTCAAAGAATGATTCAATAGCATTGTGGGTAACACAATCACATGATTCAATAGCATTGGATAACACAACCACCGATCTCTACAGAAAGCTCACACAAAATCCATTCAAATCTCATAACTGCATAATCATCCACTCTTAAGCAATACATAGTGTTAACAGTTGTTTACTAATGAGTAAGATATTCAAAAAGTGTAATAATGTGCTTACCTGAACAGAAGAAATATTAAATATTGTCAGCAACAATTCATTTGATGTTGTCTCAATGCAAGTCAGAGACAGAAGAGGCTGATGATGCTGAGAAGATGCCTGACTTTGAGATGGGTTATACCATTCCCAACTAAAAGGTAAAAAGCTTAATTGCTCTCATTAATATATGTTCAGGATAAGCATTTAACATTAAAATCACACAGCATTAATACAGTTGATACATAACATAATCATATAAATAGCTTTCCCGACTGGAGAAAGATAAACCGTCATAATATAAGCAGTCATATTTAATATGTTATGCACATTAGGCCAGGGCACCCCTTGGTCCAAATAATGGAATGATCCACATAAGGTACCTTTCTTTTGTCTGGCTGACCAGACAAACTTGACCAAACACTTGACCAAACAATGTTTATCTTCTCCCCCTGCACAAAGGACGGGTAAACATAAACTTGAAGGTTTGAGGGCTGTACAATGGCACACCACACACCATTATACCGAGGGGGTTTAATTAAACCTCCTTGATTATACTGTGATATAATGCACATAGCTAAATGGGCATATACATTGAGTACCTACATAGCTGTATGGAATGTACAAAACTGTACAAAATAAAAATAATAATATAGCGGTTCAGTTCATGAACTCACCTAGTACAATCACTCATAATAATAATATATATTAATGTTGCCACCAAACAGGGGCTACATATTCTTCCGCCCTAAAAGCAGATGTCCTCATCACGACAACAGCCGACATACAAGTATTCATGAAGCTCATTTTACACAATGTTAGTGACTATCTTAAGATGTCACTGCAGT
Source organism: Echinarachnius parma (assembly GCA_037951105.1). NCBI lineage: Eukaryota > Metazoa > Echinodermata > Echinoidea > Clypeasteroida > Echinarachniidae > Echinarachnius > Echinarachnius parma. The sequence continues at coordinate 113,576 of JBAMJV010005809.1, forward strand.
AGTCCTCATGGGAGGCGACATAATGGCGACGCCAACTATTTCGTGGTCCTGCCGAATCCATAATGTTTGTCAGAATCTTGTTCAGATACGGAGATTCATCTCGGCATCCTATGAACTTGGGATGAAAACGGTAAAGTACTGTATACTTTCCTTGTCCCAATGTTCATCCTTGTATGTATCTGTCTTCAGGGTGAACTGCAGCTCCGCGTTGAAGTAAACTCCGCTTCATTGTTTATACGCGACAGGTGGCATCAAAGTCCAGAAAATGTAGAACGATGAGCGCTGCATCCCCCACTGTCATCTTTGGTGGCTGTACTAGCTCCTTGTCCAGACGTTGCAGACCGGGACAGGCTATAAGTTACATCTGGCAGATCTGATGCCGGCCACAGGTAGATCCCTCCGTCCTACCACTTAGATATGAGAACCCTCATTCCTAGGACATGCCCTAACATTAGCATACTATAGCATATTGACTAAGAAGGAATCTACAATTATCTAATACAAAAAAGCAAACATATCTCGGTATACCTATGAAATAGTATCTTTTCATATTATACGAGTAAATAAGAACTACGTCATGTGACATGAATAAGTACGATGTAGTTTACAACAATTCGGTCATGAAAGCTCGCATTTGCTGAACGAGAGCCAATTTAAAATCTACATCGTGCTGCCTACCAGGTTGATCATACGTAAGCCTACTAGGTCCTACACCTTTATTGTTCCTGGTAGACTTTCTACTTACTTTTACATTTTCATCGACTCCGGCATTCGCACGATCACCATCACTAGAATCACGCACATCCACAATCACACCATTATCAACTGCGTCGCTTTGCGCAACCGTCTGGTTATTATCCTCTTCGACAGCAATATCAAAATTATCAAAATTATTATTTTGAGCATTATCATTCACATGTTGTACATGTTCATGCCTGTCGTCATGGTTATCGTCATGGTGATTTATGTCATCAGACAAGTCGGTCCTTTGGTCGGGTATGTCAATGTCATTTTCGTCAGGTGTGGGGTTAGGGTCAGGTATATGTTCAATAGGGTCAGACTCATTTGGTATGATGAAGATGTCCCCGTCATCGTCTTCATCTTCTACCTCACTAATTACTGTGTTAACAGTATTCCTACTACGTGGGGTCGCTTGTCTTTGCCTAGTAACTGGCGGCTGGGTGGTTGGCAAGTCAGTGTCATTGGGTCTGTCGTTGGTAGGTCCGTCATAGGGGAGTAGAAGGTTACGGTGGAGGACTCTAGGAGTATCCGTGCTTCCTTCCTTTTGCACGCGGTAGACAGGGGAGTCACCTATCTTATGTAGGATGACATACACGTTGTCACCCCACCTGTTTGCTAGCTTGTGCTTGCCGCGCAAGTGAACGTTCTTCACCAGAACACGGTCACCTACCTCCAAAACGGGGGCCTTAGCTTTAAGGTCATATTGCCTTTTGTTCGCATTGCTACGGTTCGCCATATTTCTTGATGCTATATCGTATGCTTCCTTAAGCTGTTCCCGTAGATTCTTGACATATGCTGTCTTGTCCTTTTCCGACGACCACTGGGGGTCAATGCCAAAGGCAAGATCAATGGGCAAGCGAGCATTCCTACCGAACATCAAGAAATATGGAGAGAAGTGCGTTGTATCATGCTCACAAACATTGTAAGCGTGTACAAGGGGGCTGACATGTCTTCTCCATTCAGACTTACCCTTGTCGGAAAGACAACCTAACATGTCTAGCAACACACGGTTAAACCGTTCTACGGGGTTGGATTGGGGATGGTATGGGGTAGTGCGGACTTTCTCTACTCCGGCCATGCTGGATAATTCCTTGATCAACTTGGAATTAAAGTCCTGTGCTTGGTCGGTTAGAATCTTGGCTTGCCAACCATAGTGAACAATAAAGTTCTCCCACAGGGCTTTCGCCACTGTCGAACTACGTTGGTCTTTGGTTGGGACTGCTACAGAGTACTTACTAAAGTGGTCTGTCATGACTAGGACATTTTCTACCCCTCCATTGTCGGGTTCTATGCTCAGAAAATCCAAGCAGAGAAGTTCCAATGGCTGAGTAGTCACGATGGTGCCCATTTCTTCCCGCTCCTGTTTCCTTTTCCGTTTAATGCACCTGTCACACTGGTCAATCCATTTCTTGATGGTTGACGCCATAAACGGAAAGTAGAAACGTGTTTTTGCAAGCGAGGCACACTTATCAAAGCCTAAATGACCGCAGTCATCATGGATCCCACGCATAGCTTGGCCAATGAAGCTGTGCGGGATTACTAATTGAAGCCGTACCTCACCTGACAAGGGGTCTTTAGTTTGTCGGTATAAGACACCTTTTTGTAGAACAAGCCTTTTCATTTCTCGGAACAGCACGCGCAGGTGTGGGGAGGCTTCTTTCCTATCTTTAGGGGATGGGTGGGAACCTGATTCAATGAATGTCCTTACCTTACCTATGTCTGGGTCGTCCATCTGGAGTTGATGCCAATCGGTGTCACGAAGGCCTGGGAGGGAGTCGTCACCTTGTAGACTATGTATGTAGGGGTCTGGTATGGACGAGGGTTGCATTGCAAGACTTGTTGCAATTACAACTGGTGGGGACTGGGAAGGATAGTTGGGGGTGTGCTTACCTTGTAGCTTACTTGTCTCATTGGCTGGTTGCTGGACATAGCCTTGGAATAATGCTGATACTTCAGAATTATCCATCTGCTGGACCCTAGACTTTAGGAACTCTACTTGGGTATTTACCTCTTCCTGGATCTGGTGGTCATCAGGTTCTAGGCCCGGCCTCCTGCTGAGAGAGTCGGCATCGTTCAAGTTCTTTCCCGGGCAGTACCTAATTTCAAAATCAAACACAGACAAGTTTGCTACCCACCTCTGGCCGGTTGCATCAAGTTTGGCATTGGTCATGACATAGGTTAGGGGATTGTTGTCCGTAATGACAATGAACTTCTCACCATAGAGGTAGTCAGCAAACTTTTCAGTAACTGCCCACTTGAGACATAGGAACTCACGTTTCCAAGCGCAGTAATTTCGTTCAGTCTGGCTGAGGCCACGTGAGGCGTAAGTAATTACCCGCTTTATGTCGTCCTGCTCTTGGTAAAGAACGGCCCCTAAACCAAACCCAGATGCATCGCAATGCAGCTCAAAGGGTTTTGCCAGATCGGCAAAGCCTAGGACTGGTGCAGTTGTGAGCAGCTTCTTAAGTGCCAGGAAAGCATCCTCACACCTCTCTGTCCACTTCTCGCGAAAGGGTTCAAGCTGGGCTCTCCTTACCTTAGAGCGGTCAGCTGGCGTACTGGATGATTTCCTAGGCATCGACAAACCTACCAGTAGATCATTCAGTGGTCGGCATATCTTGCTGAAGTCTTTGCAAAACCTCCGATAATACCCGCAAAATCCTAACCACTGCCTGAGCTGCTGGACGTTGTTTGGTCGTTGCCATTCGAGCACATCCTTGATCTTGGATGGGCATGGTCGAATCCCTTTACCACTTATCTCATGCCCGAGATGTGAAACCGTCTGGTAAAGGAAGTGGCATTTCTCCTTTTCAAGTTTGAGGCCAAAGTCTCGGACCCTAGTGAGCACTTTCAGAGTGCGGTCAATGCAGCCTTGCATGGTCGGTGCATGTATGACAATGTCATCTATGTAGGCGATTGCTTCTCGCAAGGAGCAATCACCTAGGCACCTCTCCACGACCCTCTGCATTTGGGCAGGGCTGGACTTCAGGCCTTGTGGCATACGAGTGAATTCATACAAGCCAAATGGGGTATTGAAAGCGCTAAATTGCCTATCTTCTTCACGGAGAGGAATCTGAAAGAATGCGCCTTTCAGATCCACAACCGTGAAGAACTTGGACCCGTGGAGTGAGTTGAATAGGTCCTCTACCTTTGGTATGCTGTATGCGTCTGGGATAACCCGCCGGTTTGGTTGACGATAATCTACCGTCATCCTCAGTTTCCCAGATTTCTTGCGCACCAAGCAAACGGGTGAACTGTATGCACTGGTTGAGGGCCTTATCAACTCTGCGTCCAGGAGGCCTTGAAAGAGCTGTCTAGCTTCTTCGTACATGTTTTGAGGAATGGGGCGTGCACGAGCATTCCACGGGGTCTTGTCAGTAAGCTTTATTATGTGCTCCACGCCCTTAGCACAGCCATAATCATTATCATCCTTAGCAAATAGCCCGTCAATTTGATCTAGTTGTTTGGTTAATGAGTCGACAATGTCTTGGGAAGTGTCACTAGCAATGTCGTAGTCACCTACCGAGTCGTCATCGTCATCTACTTTCTGGGGAGAGGAGGTAAAGTAGCATGGTACAGTCAGTCCTACAGAGTCAAAGTCATAGTCTTTAGTCATTAGTCCAGTCACATTAGCGCATACTTGAGCAAGTGGTCTATCCCACATGTAAGTAAATGCCTCCGCTATCACTTGTCTATTGTGGACAGTGATGGGGACATTTGTGTTGTTACTGATACTCACCTTCACTTTGGCTCTCCTGCCCAACACTTCCTGGATAGCATTTACAACATGAATGTCTTGGTTGCGATGAGGATTCTCTACCTCTTGCACTAAAACATTGTGCTTACCAGGGGGCAGGGAGCTGTACAGGGTTCCAACTACCTGTACAGCCTGGTCAGGCATGATTGTGAGGGGGCGTCGCAGTCGACAACGAACTTGTCCTACTTTTCCTGTGGTAGGATCTCCCATCCTCTCCTCATATGCAGCCTTCTGATAGCAGGCATATATTGAGGTGGGGATATCAAGGGCAGATAGAAATTTGGGGCCTAAATGTGCCCTGCATGCGGTTGCTAGGCTACGAAAAACGTTAGTTCCTACAATGACTGGGGAGGGGCAAGAGACGGGACAAGTGACAATTATCGCTAAGACATTTACGGGGGAGCCTATACCTACAATATCTTCAGGGAGGGAAATGGGAATGGATATATACCCTTCATACAGCACTGGCTGCCCATTCGCACCTTCAATACGCAGTGACGAATTAACCAGTTGCTGTAGTGGATATGCGCTACTCAAGTGAGAGTCATAGAACTCTTTCTGGATTGTGGTGACTACACTGCCACTATCTATTAGACAGGTAGTTCGAACATGATCCTTACCAAGTGTACAGTTAGTCTCACAAGACTCTCCTACCAATCCAGGGGGAATTTCTACTCCTAAATTAGACTGAGAATTGTGATGTTGTTGGGGTACTACCTTAGGGCGCTTTTTATTTCGGCCTCTCGTCCGCCCACTAACGGAGGTCCCTACACGTTTGGGTGATTGAGAGTTTGGGAGGGGGTAGGGGGGGATTGGGGGAAGGAAGGGGCACTCTCTACTGACATGGCCTCCCAGGCTGCAAGGATGTCTTTCCTGCGGGCCAAATTCTTTTTCTTCAACTCCTCATTAGGGCGATTTTTACATTCCCTTTCGAAGTGGTCGAACTCACCACAATTATAACAAACCAGTACCCTAACTGGGCAATTCCTATTGGCCGAGTTTGTTTGAGTCTTAGGGGGACCTTGCCTATTCTGAGGGGGCCTATTCTTCTTTTGGGAGTTAGAGGGGTTCCCTTGATACATCAATGGGGCAGGAGGTGGAGGTGGAGGGGGAGGTGGTGTCGGTGGTGGTGGGGATGGGGATGGGTAGGGGAGGTATGGGTTGGGCGCGCCAAGCTAACTGTGCGCTTTTGCGTGTATTTTGCATCACGCGTTGCTTCGGCCTCTCGAATGAGGCTAATTAACCTACAAAAAGGGGGCGCAACAATTTGTTGGTGGAGGTTTGTCACAGAGAGGATGTACTCATCCTGGCATCCCATCCTAAACCTATCCAAAAGTTTTTGGTCTGCCGAGTCTGGTACAAACTCTCCTACCTCCACCAACTTGTTTATTTTCAACTGTACCCTCTTTAAGAAGTCTGAGGGCTTTTCTCCTTTGTCCTGGCTCATGCACATGAACTCAGTAAGGAGAAGGGACTTGTTTTCCACTGCGCCATAGACATTGTCCAAAAAGGATACAAGTCCATGGGCAGTGGAGCTAGGGGACACTTGCCTGGCAAAGTCTTTTGCAGGTCCGCAAAGCCTAGTAACGATTTCGCGCCTTTTAGTTTGCTCGTCAATTGAGGCCATTGATGGAACCTCAATTGCGACATCCTTAAATGTCTCCCAGTCTACCTCGCCTTGTTTTGGTGGCTCTTTTCCTGAGAAGAGGCCAAGACGGGGAAGACGTGGAGCATTAACTACGCCATGACTAGGGGCAGGTGGCGGGGAAGGGGAGCTAGGGGTAGGGGCAGGAGGTGTAGGCAGGGGGCTAGGGGCAAGGACAGGGGGAGGGCTACCTATTGAACACCCTTTCACCAATTTTTCAAGTTCGGAAAGGCTGAGCCCAGACTCTACCAGAAACTTACCCAAGGTGTCATTGTCGGCACCAAGGGATGGCGTATCCTTATCAGGGACAAGGGGAGGGCTGTCTTTGGTAGACATACTATAAATAAGTTAGATCCTATACCAAATAGAAAACAAAAATAACAACACGAACAATATAAACCAGATTTCCGACAAATGCAAGTAACGCGGAGAAAACTCTAACGACCAGAAAATATGAGAAGTGAACGATAGATATGTTCCGACACCTAAGGAAACAAAAACAACAACAACAAGAACGACAACTTGATCAAAGTGAAATCATGTATACTAACGAAGAAAACCAAATAAAACAATTCCAAGACCAATAACCTAGCAATTGAGACTGTACTATACCTTAGATAGCCTTAAAACCAGTTGCATCAAACAATAAAAGAAATAAACCGAAATACCCTACGAGTACCAGTTTACTATAATCATAACAGCCTATAAATCAAAGCAAGGGGTCAAGGTCAAGTCATTACATTAGGTTAGTAAGTCATTAAGTAGGTCACTATCAAAGTAAATCTTAAAGTTGTATGTCATACGATCAGACAAGAACATGTTACTAAAACAAAAACAAAAACAAAAGTATTTGACTTTAACAAAAGTAAAAATAATCAAAATTCAAAATATACTAAAAACACAAACCTCGCTCTGCTACCAATTGTAGCACCGACATTTTTGGGGTGGGGGTGAGGATCACCAATTATCAAAAACAATTACCAAACGCAGCGGAAGTCTTAACAAATATTGCATATACCAGGATCTTTTCTTTCATTAGAACCTATGCAAATGATTCACCCTTTTTCTGCCGGTTCCACAGGATAAACGTTCACACAAACATTACACACACCAAGTACATCACATATACAAACAATTCAATCATACCACGAACACCGAGAACATATCACAGGATATACAGTTACACAATCAAATCAGTCACGCTCATTCTATCACTACACACAAGAGTCTGAAAATCTAGACTATTACTCATTGTATACGTGAATATATATAGGGATGGCTTTTCCCTTTATTACTTAAAACTTATTTACATAATATTTACAACTGCATGGGAGTTAAAACTCCAAGACACTAGTTAACTTGACATTCTTGTATATGTCATGAAGTGTCATAGACACGTATAATTTATAACTTATTCATCACTACTTGACAAAGCTAACTTGCCTTGAAAGTTATCGAACTTCTAAAAACTAATAGAAGTTAAACAAAAACAATAACATTAAACTAAACTAACTACAATCAAAACTAATCCTACAAGGTCATAACTTATCAACAACTTCTACATTTAAATCCTATGTAATAACATTTGGACATGAGGGTTCAATTCCCAAGTGGTATGTGTTGAGGCGACGGCCTTCATTGTAGTTGTTGTAGTTGAAGTAACAACGTTGTCTCCTGAACAGAAGAAATATTAAATATTGTCAGCAACAATTCATTTGATGTTGTCTCAATGCAAGTCAGAGACAGAAGAGCAAAGTGAATAATACTAAAATACCTTTAATATTATTATTAAATTATAAATCCTCATGTCGACACATTACAACTGAATAGTTAGTAAATATTTACAGAAAAACATGCAACATATATGATGACGATAATACTGTCTGTTTAAGAAGGCTTTATATGAACTAGTAAGCTCTGGATGTGATATTGCGCCCCATGTGGTGAGCTTGTAACGACACAGTTGACCTGACAATATCACTTGATTTGGAAAGTCCCCAAAATATATTCCCATCGCAATTTGGTATAAAATAATGCTTCACGCGCGCAGCCAGAATAACAGAGAGTATTATTGTCATTGTATAATATCTTCATTGGTTAGTAATAATCAGAGATAACTTTAATAAGTTTACAAGTTCAAAGAATGATTCAATAGCATTGTGGGTAACACAATCACATGATTCAATAGCATTGGATAACACAACCACCGATCTCTACAGAAAGCTCACACAAAATCCATTCAAATCTCATAACTGCATAATCATCCACTCTTAAGCAATACATAGTGTTAACAGTTGTTTACTAATGAGTAAGATATTCAAAAAGTGTAATAATGTGCTTACCTGAACAGAAGAAATATTAAATATTGTCAGCAACAATTCATTTGATGTTGTCTCAATGCAAGTCAGAGACAGAAGAGGCTGATGATGCTGAGAAGATGCCTGACTTTGAGATGGGTTATACCATTCCCAACCAAAAGGTAAAAAGCTTAATTGCTCTCATTAATATATGTTCAGGATAAGCATTTAACATTAAAATCACACAGCATTAATACAGTTGATACATAACATAATCATATAAATAGCTTTCCCGACTGGAGAAAGATAAACCGTCATAATATAAGCAGTCATATTTAATATGTTATGCACATTAGGCCAGGGCACCCCTTGGTCCAAATAATGGAATGATCCACATAAGGTACCTTTCTTTTGTCTGGCTGACCAGACAAACTTGACCAAACACTTGACCAAACAATGTTTATCTTCTCCCCCTGCACAAAGGACGGGTAAACATAAACTTGAAGGTTTGAGGGCTGTACAATGGCACACCACACACCATTATACCGAGGGGGTTTAATTAAACCTCCTTGATTATACTGTGATATAATGCACATAGCTAAATGGGCATATACATTGAGTACCTACATAGCTGTATGGAATGTACAAAACTGTACAAAATAAAAATAATAATATAGCGGTTCAGTTCATGAACTCACCTAGTACAATCACTCATAATAATAATATATATTAATGTTGCCACCAAACAGGGGCTACAAAAACATATAATAATGTGTTGTCCTTTGCCTGGTGGTCCCCTTTAAGGTTCGGTTCTGTTTCTAGAAAAATATTGTATTCCCTTTTTGTTCACCTTGTCCATCTCTGTCTCTCAATTCTTTCTTCCCATGTAATTATCACTTCTTACTCTAGATTGAGGAATTGCAGCAGGAGGCTAGAACAACGTTGAGTGAGGACGCATCGGGTAACTTGGCCCGAGGCCACTTTTCGATGCAACACCTCCGGAAAATCAAGTTGACGAAAGCCAAACTCAGCGAAAGTTTCTTCCGGACCATGTCCAAAACCTCGTCAACTTCGAAGGTATATCACAAGTGTGACAACAGATGTGCATTTAACTGATTTCTTCTAATTTCTCAGATGAATTACAGTGCCCCTTTTATCATGTTTATGATGTAATGCTTGATAATCATCTTATTTCCTTGTAATATAGCCAACACATTGTCCTGTCGCACTTTCGTTTTATGAATACACACTGCTAATCAATTGTGAAAATGAAACCAATTGATACAGACTGACAGTGGAAACCATGCATTGTAACACACATTTTGGAGAAAAAAGATTAAGGCAAGGTTTTGTGATATTTTAAATGCTAAAAAGTAATTAGCAATATTGATCACGCCTTCAAAGATTTTTATTATTTAGAAACCGAAATAAATGTTGGTACATTCTGCAGAGCTGGGAACATGCAAAACCTTCTTTCATGAGATGCATTGTTTACTAGACATGGTTTGTATTAATCTTCAATACTTCTTCCTTCATTATAAGTTAAATTAATATAATATTCAGCTGTATGAATACGTTCATAGACAGGAAATATGGATGTAATTTGCAGATAAGTCTGAATATTAATGGCTACTGACGAATTTAGCCTGACTCAATCTCATTAATGACATGTCTTTAATCCTTAATCAAACTGACATACAATAACATTAATGGCTTAAATCCGGAAGAGTAAAATAGATTAACTGGTTACAAGTTATTCTTGTCCCACTGATCCTAGACTAAAGATAAGCCACTGATGAGAATCCGTGTCATTGTATCTAACTAGGTAGAAGAGATGGTCCATTACTCCGGCAAGTTACCAAGTGAACAGGCGTCCACCAGTTATGCGACCGGACTTTTCTCCATGCCTGATCTAAGGTCCCTGACGCTCATTCTAGTGGATCTTCATGAAACGTTCTTTGAAGCGATGTCCGACCTGGCCGATAAATCAAGGGTAAGCTTTCGTAGGCAACATACAAATCGTGTTACTGATAAATGTATACCCTAAGATTGTACAGATAAACTGATACGATCGAACCGTACCAACTCTCGTACCAACCCTAGTTGAAAGTGATGGATGAAATCACAGGGAAGTAGCATCATGGATGTTGGCTTAGTGTTATTACTAGGACGATTACGTCGAAAACCTTTTTTTTTAAGTGATATAACACTAATTATTTCATCTTTACTTAATGAATGATGCAAACATTACCATACGCAAATAGTTGATTTTGATACAAATCAAATTGGGAAAACATAGTAATATATTATGCATATTTCTTGATATGCATGACAATTTCGCGGCGATCTGGCATTCAATATAAAGGGAGGGGGGGGGGGGGGGCAAAGTTCCCCTTGACACACTTGATAGGAAGAAAACCACAAATAGATCGGCCTATATGGTAGGTGAAACCAGTCAGATAGTTGTTAAGGGAACGAAATTTATGTTTGCTTTATTCATTCTCAGATTGAAGAGTTCACACACAAGGACCTGCGTTGTCTGGGTCCCGAGGCCTCCAGACAGTATGCCAGAAGTTTGTTTTCGATGCCCAAACTCAGTGTCCTACAACTTCTTGAGCTCGAGCTTCATGACTCCTTCTTTGAAGAGATGTCTGTCTTTTCATCGAAATCTCAGGTGATTAATTCGTTTATAGCAGCCTATCTTTTGAAAAAGAAAAAAAATACGAGTTCTTAATGACATCAATACATTGAATGATCAGCTACTTCTTTGAAGAGATGTCTGTCTTGTTATCGAAATATCAGGTAATTAATTCGTTTATAGCAGCCTACCTTTTAAATATGGTTACAATATGATCTAACAAACATTGAAATTTAATTTCCATGTAATCTTGTTAATGGGACAGGCTTTGTTTGTTGTTAGAACATAAGTCAAATGCATCAAACCGTTCAATAAGTGACTGCATTAGTGTGAAATATCGTCTACTCGTGGACAGGCTCATCCACTGAGCTGTCGAAATTTGGAACAGTCTCCTTGACAAAGTTGTTGTTAGCATATCTGACACTTATTGCCTAGCCTTCCAAGTCCGTGTTCATAGTTTCCAAACTGTGACTGTAAAATGTTGGGTATTATTGTTACTCCTATTTAGTGTTTAGATTATTTTATTTCATTTGAGCTGTATAGCGAACCTCTTGATTGCCTTGATTTGGCCTCCCGCGGCCGGAGCTTCACCAAGGTTCACACTTGCATCCTCTATACAAACATAAGGAAAAAAGGTATGTGCGGCATATCGTTCTGTTTTACATCAGATTGAGCATGAATATGTATCTTAATTGTTACTTCAGTATTCAACCGGACAATCTATTTTATTTTGTGAATTCAGATCGAGGAGCTGAAACATGAGTTCGCTACACTGGGTACCCTTCCTTCTGAACAGTACGCTACAGACCTCTTCGCCATGCCGTGTCTCCACACCTTGAGGCTGCATGAAGTGGATCTTGAAGAATCATTCTTCAAGGTCATATCTGAGGCAGCATCTTAGTCACGTGTGAGCAATTTATTTATGCTGATTCATTAATAAATATAATACATACTATTCATCGTCAAAACAAGTTTACAGAAGTCATCAAATTGTTACATTAAATAAACTAACGTTGATAAAGAAGTGATGAGTAAAGGTGTTGTAAGACTGATCTTGCAATATTTATATACTTACAGGAATATTCACAAGTGCGTTATACAATTTGGCAGACAGATGACGTATCAGAAATACTATTTATTGATTGCAACAAAAACAAGGTAAGCGATTAATATCGATGAAAACTTACAAAAGATGTCTAATTTTTAAATCTCATTATCACCAACAGATTACAACACTGGTGTTGTGTACATTCGCGCTTACTCGTCATCGTCTTGAAGTCATTCTATCGTTGTCTGGCCTCCAGTCCCTCACCCTTCACCGGATCTGTTCACCCGAGCCCTGCATAACAAGCCTGAATGTCGAGGAAACAAGCCCAAGTGGAGGAAAATCCAGCCCGAAGAGCGACGAGGCACACCAAGCTGCAAATGATTATGGGACCAGTTTCAGTGACAAAGAAACAGGTCATGATAGCACGACAACAAACCTCAGTGGTGATGAACCAAGCGCAGAGAGTGAGGAAACAAGGCCAAATTGCTGGACATCGACCAAACACTTGGGACTTCTTGCCTCAACAACAGACCTGGAAGAATATAAAGTATGAGTTTCTATTTTATTTGTGCGTTTAATTAATATACATCTAAAATATTGTGATTTAATTGCCACCCGCAGTGCCACTTCTTTTCAATTTGAAACCATAATATATCAATATTTGTGTATTTCATAGTTATTTATCAACATTTCTAACGTTGAAGCTTCATCATGTTCTTCAGTATGTTATGTGTGGGTGTCCGCCCAGCGCTACCTGAGACACTCTCGTTCACCACAAGGAGACGTCTTTATTACCAACTTATAATACAGAAACAAAGACATTTGCCTAAATTGTTTTCTGAATGTTCTCTCTCTTAGATGTATAATTGTGTACTACCCAGGTAGCAAGCCAACGTTGGACCAACGTCGGAAACTTGCAAACTCGTTGGAACTCGTTGGACGTTGGACAATCTCGTTGGATCAACGTTGGACCAACATCGGTAACTCGCAGTGAAAAAGAAGTTGGACAATCTCGTTGGACCAACGTTGGACCAACATCGGTAACTCGCAGTGAAATGTACGTTGGACAATCTCGTTGGACCAACGTTGGATCAACATCGTTAACTCGCAGTGAAATAGACGTTGGACAATTTTGTTGGACTAACGTTGGATCAACATCGGTAACTCGCAGTGAAAAAGACATTGGACAATCTCGTTGGACCAACGTTGGACCAACATCGGTAACTCGCAGTGAAAAAGACGTTGGACAATCTTGTTGGACCAACATTGGACCAACATCGGTAACTCGCAGTGAAATGGACGTTGGACAATCTTGTTGGACCAATGTTGGATCAACATCGGTAACTCGCAGTGAAAAAGACGTTGGACAATCTCGTTGGACCAACGTTGGACCAACATCGGTAACTCGCAGTGAAAAAGACGTTGGACAATCTCGTTGGACCAACATCGGTAACTCGCAGTGAAATGGATGTTGGACAATCTTGTTGGACCAACGTTGGACCAACATCGGTAACTCGCAGTGAAAAAGACGTCGGACAATCTCGTTGGACCAACGTTGGACCAACATCGGTAACTCGCACTGAAATGGACGTTGGACAATCTCGTTGGACCAACGTTGGATCAACATCGGTAACTCGCAGTGAAAAAGACGTTGGACAATCTCGTTGGACCAACGTTGGACCAACATCAGTAACTCGCAGTGAAATGGACGTTGGACAATCTTGTTGGACCAATGTTGGATCAACATCGGTAACTCGCAGTGAAAAAGACGTTGGACAATCTCGTTGGACCAACGTTGGACCAACATAGGTAACTCGCAGTGAAGAAGACGTTGGACAATCTCGTTGGACCAACGTTGGACCAACATCGGTAACTCGCAGTGAAATGGACGTTGGACAATCTCGTTGGACCAACGGTGGACCAACATCGGTAACTCGCAGTGAAATTGACGTTGGACAATCTCGTTGGAGCAACGCTGGACCAACATCGGTAACTCGCAGTGAAAAAGACGTTGGACAATCTTGTTGGACCAACGTTGGATCAACATCGGTACCTCGCAGTGAAAAAGACGTTGGACAATCTCGTTGGACCAACGTTGGATCAACATCGGTAATTCGCAGTGAAAAAGACGTTGGACAATCTCGTTAGACCAACAGTAATGAGTGGACTCAAGTAGAATTACAATCATAAATAGAAGTGCGCCATCCCCGGTGAATTACCATATAGGATCGATATCGGGTGTCAAGAGACCATGTATGAGTTGGGCCATCGATCTACAAGCAGTTAATAAAGTAAGCTTTCAACTATACTCGTGTGCCTACTTGTATTATATTACAACATGGTGTCTGAAGTGAAAGTGACTGTATGTCTGATTCGATTCGCCATGACCTGTGTTGTAGAAATGCTAATTTGAATCCATTTTGGGAGGCGAGCTTCACGGTTGATGTGTGACCGGATATACCATCCAGAAAACGCTTTATTGAGAACTGTACTGTTCGTTATCAACGGTGCATAGCTAGTAGGAAGAAAGAGCTCCAGAAGAGGCAGAAGCGATACTATGACCAGGGTGCCAAGTCGCTGCCGGTGTTGAAGTCTGGAGAACGTGTGTATACTACCAAGTGGGAAAAGAATGGAAACCTGGCGTAGTGACAACTCAAGATTCAACGCCCCGCTCGTACCACATCCAGAGTGAGAAAGGTGGGCGGTATCGCCGGAACAGACATCATCTAAAGAAGCGTCGCGCACCTGAAGGTAACATCCATGTTCCAGTAAACGAGGAAACGGAGGTCCCAGAAGCGTGCTGGAGTGAGGTGAAGCCGCCCTCGCAAGAACGTGACAGGCGCTACCCACTTCGACGTCTACTCTCAGACCACCGGATAGATTAGATTTGTGATAGAGATGAATACCATTTAGGGCAGAATAATCCCTTGGTATCATCTAGGCGTTGGGTAGTCCACCCTGGCACTAGCACGTTAAACCATTTTGCATAAGGTAAATGTCGGTCTTACAATAGGGGATGACAACCGTACGAAAGGGGCAGAATAATCCCCTGGTTCCATCTTCTGGGTGTCGGGTAGTCTACCCTGACACTCAAGTTTGTAATTTACCAGTATTTATTATTGTTATGCCAGAGTTACACATGGCATTTCGCCTACTTGTATTATATTACAACACCATGCGATGGATCAACATCGGTAACTCAAAGTGAAATGGAGGTTGGACAATCTCGTTAGAGCAACGTTGGATCGACATCGGTAACCCACAGTGAAACGTTCGTTATTCCAACGAGAATCCAACATTTCACATCTGTTGTTCACTACATGTAGCTGTTATGTTAGAAAAGGTAATTTTTTTACTCGTAGCACAGGTGGTCAAAACCCCCTTGCATAATAAAAGGATTTAAAATTAGCTGCTGAAAGCAGGATGTATGCCATCGTTGGATCAACGTTGGTTCAACGTTGGATGAACGTTGGTTATTATTCATGAATATTCATGAGTGGTTATCATTGACTGCAAAAAGCATTAATAATCATGTTATTTGATTGTTCAGAATGAATCCAATGTTATTATTTACTCATTATTTGAAATATATGTAAGTTATTTATCTACAAAAACATTCTAAAGGTTTGTTTCCATGATGTATTTGTGTAAATTCTTAAAACTTTATCCAAACATTCAACTTTATCGAAATACCAACCATCAAACAAATATTAACACAGAAGCTAGGTTATATAAAGCTGAGTGGATGATGTAGATGTAGTGAGTGTAGGAATAGGAATAGGACTATATGGATAGGGATAGGGATAGGAATAGGACTAGGAATAGGGTTAGGGTTAGGTTATTCTTAGGTAAAGGGAAAGCTAGGATAGGATGTTCTAGATATCACCAATAGGCGTGTCATATGAATATTAATTAAATTTTTTTAGTACGGTGAGACGTTGGTCCAATGTTGGACCAACGTTGGACCAACGTTGGATCAACGTTGGACCAACGTTGGAGAAATGTTGGTGAATTACGCTGGACCAACGTTGGATGCTTGTTGGAGACATGTTGGAGACATATTGGATGCTTGTTGGACACATGTTGCTTTGACGTTGGATCAACGTTTGCGTACGCCCAATCAACGCTGCTCCAACAAAATACCAACCTTGGATTAACGTTGGAAAAGCGTTGGTCCAATGTTGGCTGCTTGTTGGATGCATGTTGGAGACATATTGGATGCTTGTTGGACACATGTTGCTTTGACGTTGGATCAACGTTTGCGTACGCCCAATCAACGCTGCTCCAACAAAATACCAACCTTGGATTAACGTTGGAAAAGCGTTGGTCCAACGTTGACAAATAACAACTTTTCAACGATGGACCAACGTTGATCCAACGTTGGCATTTCGTTTTCGGCAACGTTGGAGCAACGTTGATTGGGCGTACGCAACCATCGTTGGTCCAACGTTGCCGGACAACGTTGGACCAACGTTGCCGAAAAAATTGGACAACGTTGGTCCAACGTTGGACCAACGTTGGCTTGCTACCTGGGTAGTCGAGGCGTGTAAACAAACGTAATGTACAACCCGGAAGATGAAGAAATGTTTTACTATCAAATGCAGGGTTATATGTATCTAGCCAGGACGGTGGGGATACGTTGTCAAGATAAAGTTTTCGGTGTCGTGTCTGTTGTATACCGGTCGTAGCCGAACCATGTGTTATTTAATAAAGACGGCCCGACAAAAACAAATATCCGAGAGCCATATAAGAAGGACACTATTTTGTTTTTTAAGAACATTATAGAAGTCTCTAAAGGAACACTTCAAAGGATGTCATTGTCATTAAGAAGTCAATACGTGGAGTTCACATGAATCAATGAGCACTTTGTTTGATTATTGCAGAAGACTTTGGGCGAGTCACTACTTGAACTTTCGCTTGATGAACGGTCGCTGTTTTATCTATGCCAGCTTGGTATCCATGATCTGTGCCCGGGGGTTCCAAAGCTCGTCCTGTCATTCGACCAGGATGCCGAAGATATACCAAGGGTGATCGAAACTGCGTGTGGTAGGTTCCAGCGAGTCGACATTTTTCATTTAATGGGAAGGTATGTATTACAAATGTCGAATCCTTGCATATGCCTTTAGAATTGATGCTCTCAACATAATTACTAGCAAAAAAAAAACTAGCAAAGATGTTTATATCGATCCCGGATGCTTAAAATCCATGACCTCACGTTTTACATTGATGGTGTCAAAAAGCAAATGATATATATCCCCGTATTACATTATTTCATCCAGTTTTAAAATGGGGCATCATAAATTTTACTAATAATGTGTAGATTATTTATATATGCCTATATAATATATTTAAATTGCATACTCCTTTGACAAGTGTTTTCAACTAATTAGTAAAATGTTTTTTTCCCGCCGAACAACTGCTTGAATACACGTTACCAGTGTTATGTTGCAACATTCATGTTTTTTGTTTTATTTTAAAATAATCTTTAACCAATATCGCTCTACAGATGATGAACAGGGGCTTGAGCCAGCAACTACCCCCCCCCCCCCCCCCCCCCCCCCACATACCACATCACTCTTAGCTATTCGGTGGTTGATATGACTTGTGTTGCTAAAGGGAATTGATTAGTGATGTGTTGTCACTAACCCAAACCGTTATTCTATATTTAAAACACAAATGGACTCCGGGTGATGTATGAAGGTAAAAAGTCGTAACATAATTTTCGTTTGATGACACTTCAGGCATTTCAGCTTGGAGGAAGACCCCTCGCTCATCCATGGATCTGTGACGTCGTCCTGCCCGTCGTTACGTGAGTTTGAGATATCCGACATCGATCTCGGGGACCATCCCGAGAAGGAGGTGGGAAACGATGCAGGGGCCGAGATCATCCGCGGAATGAAATTAGTTGGGTCATTAGAGAGGCTTATGTAAGCATACATTTAAATTCCGTAACAAAATATATGATATGAGCATTATTGTGTGTCAATTCTCACTGTGTAATTTACTGTAGGCAGCCGACATATCCCAATATAATTATGCGTTTAAATGGTGCCAATTACACAAAATCAAGAAGTTGTGCACAGACTCTCTCAAACCGTCTCGAATGATTACATTAACTATAGATTGATACTGGTATAAAAAGTACTTTAAGTTAAGTGTATGATATTTTGTTTATTGAAAATTAGGATCTCATTTTTTCACTCGACCCTACGCATTTAATTATCAGTGACCGCAATCAAAGGGATTTATAACTGTGTTGATATGTGCACAATTTTCAAATAAGTATTACTGTGATCTGATATATCCACTGCGGATTTGGTAGCATCATAATTAAACCTGTTTCATGATTGTATTGGTTATACAAAATGCAGCGAGGTATATGATAACTAGAGGTCGCTAGAAAGAGTACTTAGTAAGTTTTGTGAATTCGGACTTTGTTACTAGATCCCTTTAATGGAAATGACACTTGAATTGTGTTATTAAGAGTAATGCTTATTAATAAGCATGATCGGTGTGATGTACTCAAAAGGCGGGAACTGCTTCTTCAGTTTTACCCATTCTTAGATTATGTTATATGTTAAACCGCCAACAGGATGACAAGGTGTAATACAGACGAAGGCTTGCTTGGACTTCTCAATGATGAGGACTCCTTACAACGATCTGAGTGCCATGTTGCTGTAACACACGGACATGTGAGTATGATTAATTACATTCTTGTCATGTGTGGGGATGGATGGTGGTCCTAACATTCCTAATTAGTAGTTAGCATTAACAAAAATGAAGATCGTTACACATATACCTAGCATACGCAAATAAATATATTAATTAAACAATACATAAACACAAACGACATAAAAAGCTTGCCAAACCAGATGGTATGATCAGATAGGTGGTGTTTATTTAATAACGTGTATCGTGTACAATTTTCTTAAGTTCAGAAACAAAATTGTTTTCCTATAATCTGAAAATCACTATTTTTGCACCTTATTTTCAATCGATCGAGTTCCTTAATTATTTGTGTGTATTACATTTTGTATTGTCCTAATTTGTTATCTGTAATTTGGACCTTGATACTTCGATAATAAATCGATACATAAACACGAATTATTATCTTGATTATTACTCTGGATGTTGAAGTACGTGTCATTATTGGGATTTGTATCAGTTTTTGGCCTTAGAAAAAATATATGACGATACTAATGTTTAAAAACAGTAGGGACAACATTTTGTGTTTTATTGTGCTGTTTGGGTTCTTGTTTGCCCAATACAAAACACATGTATTTCAACTCGAGTGTCACTTTGCTTGAAATACAGATGATTTGGGCCCAAATTCTTTGTTTTGCCATTTGTGATGCCTTTTCCCGAACTTAACCGAGTGCTGCCCCTCTCAGAATCGTATGCAGTCAATCCATAACATTCACATATACGACCATCATCAGACATAATTACAGTTCGATTTCTAACAATTTCATTCCAACAGCCATCCTGGCCTGAATAACTCAGGTCAACTCCAATGAAGAAAGGCATGTTTCCAGTCTACGAGAGATGTGACACGATTAGATTCGCCGAAGACTTCGAATCAAGAGCGCCTATCGGGGTTCAATTCTGTAGGATGTCTGAGATTTATGCTGTCCTTGAAGACAACTGATTCATATTTCTTCTCGAGTCGAGTTTACGAAAGGCTCCTAACCATGTTAACGCTGTACGTTTTCATTGTGTCTGATCAACCAACATATGATAGTTGACCTGAAAGTGTTCTACAATATGGTTCGACATTTGCAACTTTCAAAAGTATTGGGCAATTTAATTCCGTAGCCTTTAACATTAAAGATCCTGTCAACATGTTGCAAGCCAAATTGTAAAAATTCTGAGATTATATTCTTATTATTATGAAATGAAATTTAATTTAAGAGCTCGTCTGAAAAAATGGGGCTTTGAAACCTCCTTTTCGTGGAGTGGTACAGATTGGTAGAATGCAAACAAAATACAATGCTGGACTGTCCTTTTATTCCGATTTACGAGCATTCGCCCGTGTGTGGTTTCGCTCTCGTTAGTTGTCAGCGCGGTGTGGCAAGCCCGTGTCCGCAGGTTTCGGTTATATTTTAATAACGGCGACAGGCAAAGATAAAATAAATAACCAAGATTCGTGATATTTTGTTTATTCTCTATTTTCTAGACCTTTTCCGTGGCATACAAATGCATGAATGAAATGTTGGTTATACAATAACTTTATGTGAATAACTTCAACATTGTTGTAACATTATGGTAAATCGGTTCAACATCATTATTGGCCGGAATGTAGTACATTAAAGATTGGTCTTCGTAAATCCAAATTACAGCGTTGTTTGATATAAATATTTTCGAGAGTGTCATATTTATCCTTATCTATATATTGGGAAACGTTCGGATGATTTGCAAATGGTGGATACTCCCTTTAATGCAGTGGTTAAGACGAAAAAGAATATTCATCATACGGACTTATTATTTTCGAAATGATGGTATTTGAGAATGATGATACTACAATGAATATACATGTACGTACACAACGTGTAATGAGGCTTGGAGATATTTAAGATGTGAATTATAAAGCGTTTCGGGCGCCTTTCGATTGTACTCAACCGTATCCGAATTTGGATACTCAATCGTCTAAATTATTCGAATTCGGATACTCAATCGTCTATAATATTCGAATTCGGATACTCAATCGTCTAAATTATTCGAATTCTGATACTTAATCGTCTATAGTATTCGAATTCGGATAGTCAATCGTCTATAGTATTCGAATTCGGATACTCAATCGTCTATAGTATTCGAATTCGGATACTCAATCGTCTATAGTATTCGAATTCGGATACTCAATCGTCTATAGTATTCGAATTATGATACGTCACGCGAACGATCGGGGAGACAATCTGACATAAATGTCGACCTTTCCACTGAGCAGACATGTTTCCCTTTTTATGAAAATGTACAATATCGTTCACAAAAAACCGTACCATGATATTGGTATATGATTGAAGTCTCCAATATCACTTTTTGAAAAATCGTATAAAGTTTATGGATATAATACCCGCCGCCTCTGAGCAAAAACGCCTCTGTCACCGCTCTTTTGTTGTAACTGAAGCAATCGTCACAATCTGTCAAATCTGACAATGATTGTAATACTCAGTATAGGTAGTTGATTTAAGTTTCCACTATTTATCGTACTTTGATTGATATCAGGACACTTTTGACATGCCATGTTCATCGTGCATATTAATATTAATATATATTGTATAATATGTGTCTTATGTTACTTGTTCGACGAGGACGATATGAAATCATAGGTGCACATAATGGTGTAGAACCTCATTGCGCACATTTGTTTATGTACTTATAACATCTCTTTTATTGATCATTCATGTTGTCTGAAATATGAAATATATCGTTTGTCTATACGTTATTTTTCTCTGCTAAACTGGTACGTTTGTTCATACTTTTTCTTGTCACATGTTTATTGTTAATAATATAAAACTTACACATTAATACTGCCCATCAGTCCGGATATCTTATGTCTATATTACAATAACAATGTTCCCATATAATTATAATGCAGTAATTCCTAATGAGTGCGGTTATTAATGTCATTATGTTTATTTAGTTAGTTATCTTTATATTCAAATTGTCCGTTATATGGTGTATGTTTCCATATTCTATTCACATTTTACATTCGTTTGTGTATGATTCCTTACTGGTAAACCCGTCTTATATATATGTTAATTCAGTTACCCGTTTCGTGTTTATTTTTCTCCTTTTATTTGTGTTTGGATATTATTCAATGTATAACTTCTAAATCGAGACAGGTTAAAAAAAAAGAATTGCCGACTACAATAAACAATTATTCCGTAGTATTTTATATTCAATCCGAGTGGAATGCTTATTATACGAATTCGGGTGTCTATACATGAATTTGACAACTTATTGTGTTACAAAAGTCTCGTCCCTACTACCTGGTGCTAAATGGAATGACGATTGAGCAGTGTCAAAATGATTGAGAACAATTATAATTTTAATATGCTGGAGTACAAAATACAATGCCTATTAACTGAACGCTCTAAAGGTTGAAATGAATAGGAGCACATCACGCAAAGAATGTTGGTTTGAATTTATTTATTTAGTTATTAGAATATATTTGTACAGGATGACATTTTCAATTTTTAAACTGTTGTACAACGTGTTTCTGTTGTTTAACAAACGACATTAATTTAAACAGTATACCGACTAATATCGATTAAAAAGCAAAACACTTCATTACCCTTTTTGCTTTGTTTTGTTTTGTTTTGCGTGTTAGCCGGTAGTGTCAATTTTGGGGCTAAATCCAAAAACCTTCCGGGGGCTCTGCTCCTTGGGCCCCTCCCAGAGGCTCTAAGGCAAACCCTAAACGTTCGCTAATTGGAGCCCCCCCCCCCCCCCCCCCCTCCCTTCATCCTCTGTAAAAAAAGTATTGGCAACGGTCCTGTGCACAGATGCAATAGGCATTATGATATATATTTCAAATTAGTTATTGCTTTAATAGAAACAAAATAAGACCCTTTTTTGCAATAAAAAACATGGATTATACGACTCCCACCTACTGCAAAGAAAAATTTACTATTCCCCTTTACAATTATAAAATGTTGATCTAAAGAAAATAGATGTCAAATGGCAGATTGTTACCCTAACATGAAAAGAACACCAAGTTTCGGCCCAGCCTAATATTACTGTTGTGACTAAAGACACACGGGGGCAACATTTCACTAACATACAAATAGCTTTTTACAATATCATACTTATTGTTACATGTTTGTGTCATTGCATAGTATGAGCTATAAATTCAGGGTGTTATGAATTCAAAATTGAAATTAAAATTAATTTTATTTCCACAACTTGAATTAAAAACATACAAAGAGAAAGTATACATGGTAAAAAAACAATGCATAACAACAATAACAGGTAAAATACATCAAATATAACAAAGGAGGTAATACAAGAAGTAAATTCACAGTGTGGAGGGAGGAACAAAGGCCATTGACCTGTCTCAGGCTCCTCCCCGGAGTTAAGTACAACATAAAACAGTAAATATACATTGAGTAAAATGAATAAACACATTGATCACACACACACACACACACACACACACACACACACACACACACACACACACACAAACAATCAAACTAACATGTGGAGAGATGCTTTGTATACAGTATTATATCTATGAAATGGGTAGGCAAGATTAAGTATATGAATTAATGATATTTACTTTTAGTTGACGAGTGAAAATTGGTAGTGAAGTGCATTGAGTTTGAGACTTTGGGAGGCAATTCCATGTGTTTGGGCCAGAGTATTTTATGGTGCTTCTTGACAATTCGTATCTATAATTTGGTAATCTAAAATCTTCAGATTGTCGAGTGGAATACATAATCATATTTTTATTTTGAACAAAATAAGAATCAAATAATGGAAGTAATTTTTCATTTTTAAAAAGATACATAAAACGAGCAGTCTGAATAATATACAAATCACACAATTTCAACAACTTTAGTTTTTTAAATAATGGTTCAGTATGTGCACGAGGCTTGGAATTTGTAATAATTCTTATTGCATATTTTTGAAGAGTTATAAGTCTACTTAGGTGAGACATTGCACAATTTCCCCAAATTATATTACAATAAGTAAGATGTGGCAAAATCATAGTTTGATATAACTTAACAAGAATATTAAGTGGTAAAATGTCCTTAAGTCTATTTATTGCACCAATTCCTTGTCTTACCTTTGTACATAGGCTACCTATGTGTTCCTTCCATGATAGTTTATCATCTATTACAATACCTAAAAACTTAGTTGATTTAACAAGTGGAATCTTACACGAGTTTATATATATATTCACATCATTTTCTACAATAGTCTTATTTTTAGGTTTAAAAAGCATACAACAAGTTTTATCAACATTTAATTTAAGCTCATTTGCAAGGAACCAATTACTGACTGAGCGAAGCTCATTATTAAAAGTTAAACACAGACTATTAACATCATGACCAGATAAAAAGATATTAGTATCATCTGCAAAAACAATAGTTTGGAGAATGGTACTAGCAAATTGTAAATCATTCACATACAAAAGAAATAATAAGGGCCCTAATACAGAACCCTGGGGTACACCAATATTTACATCACGGTAACTAGACGATTCATTTCCAATAGACACATATTGCACTCGATTACATAAATAGCTTCGAAACCAATTTAGGGCAACGCCTCTTATACCATAACATTCCATCTTTTTAATTAAAATACTATGATCAATGCAATCGAATGCCTTTGATAAGTCTAAAAACACTCCAAGTAAAATTTTCTTATTTTCAAAAGCTTCTGATATTGTACTTGTAAATTCCATGAGAGCCATGTAAGAGGAATGCCCTTGTCTAAAAGCTCGCTTCCAAAAGGCGCTAAATCAAGTTTCTATAAAAATTGAGTTAACGATATATCTACATGTATAATCTACGTAGCTATATAGGAATCCACATTTAACGACAAATAACTCACTCCAAATCAAAATATAGAAAGTTCAATTTTCATATTGCTATAGGCATGTGTACAAAGTGGGACAAAGAAACCTGTTTTCATCGGAAGTTGAAAAAGTGGATTTAGCGCCTTTTGGAAGAAAGCTCCTGTCTTTAAAAGGATGCATTATTTTCCATTTATTTGAGAACGGGGTACGGTCAGAAGTGAAATCGCCAAATGGGCCGAGAGAATACAGTTGGTTAATTGTATCGCGTTGTTTTTTAAGTTCAAGTTGGCTTTAATAAAGAGTACAGCTTTTTCATTTGAATTGGAATTATACAATTTGGTACCATTTAAAAGACTGCTTGCTGAGCTTTTTACTACTATTATGCTTGTAATAATTATGTAAGTACAATAAAGCTAAATATGGGGAGGATCAAAAGTGAATTGTTTTTGATTATGTGAGATATAAAGCCTTTGCCTGCAGTACCGAATTATGGGGGAAATCTTTTGCCATTTTACGCCGTTTTACCATGCATACTCATAACATACACATAAATGTAGTATCAATGAAAACCTTTTTATTTTTCTTAAAATGGTGTTACCCTGTACTAATTATGCTATCGAGGTTTTTTAAGTACGCCAGGTGGATATGGTTACTTCTTGTTTCAAGATGTTGGTGTGATATATTTTATTAATCACAACTCTATCATCATCATTACGTTTACATCACTGGAAAGCTTGTTTATTTATCTTTAATCTGATATTTCATCTGTAAGATTAAGCCGCATTTATGCGTGCCATACAGGAAACTGGAGCGGGATATGTTGGCACGTCAGCAAATGTGACCAAACACCCCATACACTGGGATTAGCGCCCTCTCTGACCATATAAATCCCCACACGATAAGCTGCACATGAGAGAAAGCAAAACGATACGTTTTGTAACATTTTTATCCCCATAAATTTCGGCGATACTGCATACACCCCAACTACATATCCATTGCAAATGGGGCAGCATCTCAAATAAAATTTGCACGCTTAACCTGATCCTAATTCAACAATGATTATGTAAAGTAAAGTACTAAGATATCTTCACAAAATGTTTGGATGCAACGCCTTCAATTTCACAAAATCGAATACTTGTTGGTAACATTTCACAGCCTTTCACAGAACTTGAACGTGGGCAAACAATGATCAATATCATATTAAAAAAGTGGTGTCAGCAACTGGTACACTTAGTTACATCATGATAGTAGGGTCCATGATATAACTAAGTGTATCAGTTGCTGACACCCGTTTTTTAATATGATATTTGATATGAATTATATATTTTTGAAGCACCAAGCTAATAACACATAATAAAGGATGCTACATTCAACTTATCCATGATTACCCATGGAAAACGAACATTCCTCCAGCCACTTTTGATGTAGGACTAATAATTTGTCGACTACCTGATGCACAATGTGTAAATTATACTGCATGTACATACTGGTATACATGTATAGCATTATGCCTATGCGCATGCATTTGCAAGGGTTCTGAACAGCTGTGCAAATATGGTCCACTGCACTGACTTCCTTATATGGGAGTCCTTTGTTCCCTTATCAGTTCCCGCCCATCCGGCCCGCGCTCTGTGTGTGTTTTTTTCTTCAAATTATTGAGGGGATATACCCACGGTGCCCCGTAAAAACGCCAAGTGATTGCACCCCACTTCAAACAGACTAACATAACAAGATAATGTGACGTCAATGCTTTAGTTCTACATATAACTGCCCCCAACCACCAACCCCCTCCATCCCACACCCTTCACCCCTGGCCCTCACTTTGTCGCAACTTGTATGATTACCCGAAACTGAACAACTGTCACGCAAAAATAAACATCGCCCACCTGGTTTCAACATGTCTTTGTCTGGTTTGTTTATCGTTCTTTACTTTTCAGAGTTGGCAAGCACTGCCACAGCCGCCGAGATTATGTGCAAACGTTAGTTACTTACATTTCTAGAACTGCATGGAAAAACCCAGGCCCACCTTTTATTGATACAAGTATACAGTGGCGTAGACAACGGGGGATGAGGGGGATGCATCCCCCCACCTCTCAAGGTGGGGGGGGGGGGGGGGGGATGACATGTACAATCATCCCCCCCCCCCCCCCAGGTTTTAGGAAAGGATTTATTTGTTTGTGTGTGTATCTGTATACGAGTGGGAAAGAACAAATTAGTTGTATGAGCTAAGACTAAGACTGAGCTAAGTAATTTGTCATCAACTTTCAATATTCGCTGCGCGCTTCGCGCGCGTACAGATTACCCCCAGTTTGTTGTGGAACTTGCGTATGGTCTGGGGTGAGTACCGGTACTTTTTTCTGTTTACCGGGCCACGTAGTTCCAGTGTAGGCTGGCATTGCTCTGGCTGCTTGTGTGACGTGCACCAAATTGCACCATTTCAAGTATTATATAAATGCAAAATCTTCTCCCTGGAAGGGGGATACCCACTCTCAAACCCTCCCTATTTGGCTCTGCCCCAGCACTCGGTAGCTTCGCCCCTCGGGACTCATTCTTGGCAACAGGCTAAGTTGTTGGATCATACATAATGTGGCATATGGTGATGTTGGAACTGTGTATGACGCTAAATATAAATACAATATTTGTGTTTGTGTTGGGGTGCATATTCATTAGTGTCAATTATTTGTTTTCTTTGTGAAAATATATTTAAAATTTCTGGTCGATCAAATCATAACACGCTTTCCCAGATACAATCAATGTTAAGCCCGAATTTCCTATCTAGGTAAGCACCAGAGATTGCACAATTTCAAGTCCCAAAATGCAAAAGCTTGATCCTACCGTGGGAGGGGGGAAACCCCCTCCCACACCCTCCCCCCGCTCAGTCACTTCGCTCTCTCGGGCTTGGTCGCTTCGCTCTTTGCAATGTCTCACTCCCACATCTGGCTCAAAGTTGGCAGCACTGTGAGTGTGGTTGGGCATGAGCCCCTACACACACAACATCGTGAGCCCCCATACGTTTTGCCCCCCCCCCCCCAAAATCCAAAACTGCTTCCGGCCCGCCTGGTCACGACCATCTTAACATCTACCCCCCCCCCCCTCCCCCCCCCCCCCCCTCCACTGAGAGGACTTTCAAGCAATTGTCTTGGTCTCGAAATATTTCGGCAGGTGGTCGGGGCTGTGAACAAATTGGTCTTGGTCCGGTGAACGGCAAATCATCCCCCCCCCCCCCCAGGTGTAAGAACCTGTCTACGCCACTTCAAGTATATCGTTCATTGTATATATCCCACATTTAAATACTTCCCTGTTTCATAACTTAATGAAGGACACAATGCACCCGTATTAATGCTACATCATACAAAACGCCATGATCCTTAGATCTACATTGTGATAATATAACTTGCGTTTATATTATACCCATACTGATAATCTTGGGGGCTAAATACACCGGCAGCCCAGAGGGGTTTGGTGCATCGAAAAGCGTACTGATTTCTGAACATATGAACATTTAGAGGAGAATGTAACAAATCCAAATATATGAGTCAGCCGGGGTGTCCCCGGGGACAAAAGGGTGCTTTGCGCCTCCAAAATATGGCCCCTGGGAATTACCCGATGCTTCTATTTTGTGCGAATGTACCGTGTTATTCATCGCTCACTGCGGGGTCAGCAAATCACGAACAATAGGACAAATCTCGTGCATCTGGCGTTCTTCAGAAAATTTTACAAAATACACGTTTAACGTATTCAAGATTCCACCCAAACCTCTTGCAACTTAACAAGTATATACATATTTTAACCATTTGTTTTGTTAATGATGTGTGTGGTCAATCTGTTTGTTAAGATTTATGTGAAAGGTCGTCGATGTACACCAGCTACTCCTTGTTATTTTGTTTTCTTCATGAACCAACATGCAACTATATGAAATAAGTTGAATGCACTTTTGAAAATGAGACCATGTACAATGGTGAGACATAGTGATGAGCATAATGCAGTGTCTCTAATAATGAGTGTACCATAGCGATGCACTTGGGCGTGCACACCTAGCGTTCAATAACTCACCATGCATGCATTAACCTGCTAAGTGCCAGTTTTTAACATTGCGCGCCCGAGCTAAATATAGTCATGACAGTGGTCTATATAGAATACGTAACGCATCAAACTGAAACAACTCAACCAAAATGACATAATGACACAAAAATGTCAGGGATTCATGGATATTTGTAATTTAAGAGTGTACGCAAGACATAAAGAATACCTTCCACACAAAGTGTACAGTCAAAATGAATTTATTGACTGAAATCATGAATCATAGTCTCAAGCTTAGAGACATTAACAATATTCTTGATAATTTCAAGCATTATTAAAACTCTGTAATGCATACAAATCAACAGGTTAATGAAGCATCTTGATAAGAATGCGAAATAAGACGTTTCACGTCTTTTGAACAAAACCAAACACAAAGTAAAGACTTCACAAGCCTACAATGTATATACTTATTCTTAATCCCTTCACAAAGAACAAAAGAATATCCTAAATCAAAGTAACTTAAAAGTCCTTTAAATCACACATCTGTGTGCTGGCCAACAACATATAATAAACAGAAAAACCTCACAGTCTTAACTGTAGTCTAAACTGGACCTCCATCACGAAACTGCGTGAACCACGCTCGAGTTCTCGCTCACTACGACGCTGCTCGCGACCGACGATGCTCGTATCCGACGATGCTCGTATCCGACGATGCTCGTGACCGACGATGCTCGTGACCGACGATGCTCGTATCCGACGATGCTCGTATCCGACGATGCTCGTGACCGACGATGCTCGTGACAACGGCTCTCGTGACGACGGTGCTTGTGTAGACCACTCTGCCGGCGACGACGCTCGGTGCTTCCGCTTTCGCGACTGGTCCCTCGTCGAGCTGACGAAGTCTGGTGCCCCTGGCACCTGCAGAACGCACTGCATCCTTCCCAGGATCAGCGATGCTCGAAGAGCCGACACTCGATCTCCACCCTTAGACGAGTGCATCAGAAGGCGTGGTAACGCCCACAGGGTAACCTTCGCAGGTCGGAATTTTCGGGTCCAACCCCAAGGGTACGGAGTTACATCTTGTCAACATCCGCGTAGAACCGGGAAGTCATGGCCTCCGCTGTGCCGTCGATCGCATTCATCCCGATAGCCGATGTCACTGTCTCATCGCATCCTAAACGCGCTGACCTAAACCGTTGCAAAAATGCATCTGCATCTGTATGATATTCCTCATCAAACAGATTAATCTCACTATGAGTATAAAGCGCTGGAGAAGACTTTCTCTCTTTAACCCGATCACTACGGGGACCGAGAATTCTCGGTCCCCGTTGCGCCTACTCATATACGGGAACCGAGATTTCTCGGTTCCGAGCAAGGGCTATATTAATTGCATAAACATACATGCATGCATCTTGTAAGTACAATATACTTTAGCTGAATACAAAGATTGAACCCTTGGCTACATGTATATCAAGTTTCCCCGACACTTCGCTGACCCTATACTATGCATATCGATCGCCTCTATTGTGTGAACTACTTGACCAGCGAACTCACGCTAGGTTGAATAGAAGCGAATACAATGCCATGGTCAACCAGATATCGATCGGTTCTTTTGTGCGCGCCCTGTGGGGTAACTCGACCGGTCCGTAAAATAATCTCGTATATAGCTATTGAAGCAGTATATATATTGCCGTGGTAAAAGGGTTAACTTCACATTCAGCTTGCCAAATTTTAAATTCAAACTGTTCCTTATCATCCACGTGCAATTCAGCACGGTCCTCATTGGCTCTGGCTAATTCCTTTTTAATAAATGTTCGTAACTCCGTACCCTCAAAACCGAACAGCCTACCAAGTTCCGCAAGTTCCGCAACCTCCTCAATCACCATAGTGCACATACACAGTTACACGATGACAATTAAGACCAACAACAAAGTCTTACCCATAGAGCAAAGACACGTGACTCGCTGCTAACGACGGGCATGACGGGAGGAAACGACCACCGATACAGCAGACGCCACCTTACCCGACCCCACGTCGGATCTGTAACAAGACAAGTTCAAAAGAGAAAACAAACAAAACATTTAACACATGTTAGGAATGCAACATTAATTCCTCAATTTTGAATCTCTATTGCATGTCACAAATTGTCTAATTACTTTACCAAATAAAATCCACAAAACCTAACAAATTAAATTTTCTGTCCCTTCGTGGTCGCCAATGGACATAATAATTGTGTACTTTATTTTGAGAATCGCCCCGTTCCGTTTTTTTTTTTTTTTTTTTTTTTTTGGGGGGGGGGGGGCACCCTGTATAGGTTAAAGGGACTTAGTAACATTGTCCAAATCCTCAATATTCAATTGGAATTCTAACGGTTCCCACATACCTTGTTGTATTTGTATTAACAAAAAAAAAACATGGGACAGGTTTCGTTTTTTTGAATTTCCCCTTTTAAAGGGATCTAGTAACTTTGTTGAGATGTGCAAAAACTGATGAATGATTGATGCAATGTATACTGTTGTTATCTCATATGTCCTCAGGGTATTGTGTGAAAATTTCAGGTCAAATGGACAATGTATGGCCAAGTAATGAGCGAAAATGCAAAGTGATATTGGGTGATATTCACCAACTCACTGCATTCACTTTGTACAGGGATGAAAATCTCGCCCGGAGATTTTCTTATCTAAATACTTCAATCATACATATCTTTGTAATGAAAGGGAAATTTGAAAAACCGAAAGCTGTCCCATGATTTTATTGTTAATACGAATACAACAAGGTATAAAGGAACCGCTAGAATTACAATTTTATTTTGAGGATTTGGACAATGTTACTAAGTCCCTTTAATAAATATTGTTACGCTTGAAGTGTTCAGATGTTACATTATCCACTAGATCTTTGAAACCGTGTACAAAGTGAGTGCAATGAGTTAGCGAATATCACCCAGGTCGAAAAAACAGTTGAAACCAGTTTAAACCAGTTGGAAAATCAACTGGCTTTAACTGGTTTTAACTGGGAACATAAGGTACCAGTAAAACCAGTTAAAGCCAGTTAAGATATATTAATAGCCTTACAATACCAGTTAAAACCAGTAGAAATACCAGTTGAAACCACTTGAAAATTACCAGTCGAACCCAGTTTGTCTTATGGTACCCGTACCGGTTTATTCCAGTAAAACCTAGTTGTCATTACTGGAATACCATATGTCATGCAAGTTTAATACCAGTTAAAACCAGTAAGAAGACCAGTTGAAACCACTTCAAAATTACCAGTTCAAACCAGTTAGTCTAATTGGAACTTGTGTACTAGTTATTCCAGTAAAACCTAGTTGTCATTCCTGGATACGATATTTCATACAAGTTTAATACCAGTTAAAAACCATTAAGAAGACCAGTTGAAGCCAACTATAGGTGTGGTGTTCTTACTGGGTTTAACTGGTATTAAACTTGCATGAAATATCGTATTCCAGTAATGACAACTAGGTTTTACTGGAATAAACTAGTACACAAGTTCCAATAAGACTAACTGGTTTCAACTGGTAATTTCGAAGTGGTTTCAACTGGTCTTCTTAATGGTTTTAACTGTATTAAACTTGCATGACATATGGTATTCCAGTAATGACAACTAGGCGTACCAGTTAGTCGAAAATGAACTTGTGTACTAGTTTATTCCAGTAGTACCTAGTTGTCATTACTGAATATCATGTAATCAGGCATTGACCCTACTGCCATGGGATCGTGGATAAGCTAAATGTAGCATCCTTTATTCTGTGTGATTGTGTTTGGTGCTTCAAAATATATCATTCATATAAAATATCATATTAAAAAAGTGGTGTCAGCAACTGGTACACTTAGTTACATCATGATAGTAGGGTCCATGATTTAACTAAGTGTATCAGTTGCTGACACCATTTTTTTTTAATATGATATTTGATATGAATTATATATTTTTGAAGCACCAAGCTAATAACACATAATAAAGGATGCTACATTCAACTTATCCATGATTACCCATGGAAAACGAAACATTTCTCCAGCCACTTTTGATGTAGGACTAATAATTTGTCGACTACCTGATGCACAATGTGTAAATTATAACGCCATGTACATACTGGTATACATGTATAGCATTATGCCTATGCGCATGCATTTGCAAGGGTTCTGAACATGACGTTTCACAAAGTTAGCCGTGATCACCACCACGGTGGAAATCATCTCAACCATTTTAATAGCTTTCGTCAACATTCCATGCCCTATTAACTGCCCCCCTGAGACCTAGTGGTATTATAGAGATAATCTCCTCCGGTTACACACAGTAAACTGCATGGCCAATAGTCTAGGTTTCTAGACCTTTTCATTCTTATTCATGTGTGGTGTGACTGATATTATATTGACTCAATAAATCCTCCCAGTGTATAGTAGCGAAGTCATAATTATTGGCTAAGTATTACACATGACCTATAAACATTCATAACCATGTCTATTTAAGACTTTAAGTGGTCTGTAGCAGCTATCCTCCCTGTTGTGTCCACTAAACCATTAAATCAGAGTGCATTGCCAATTTGAGTTCCCCATAAGAATAAATGGACATCTTCAACGAGCTGTAGGTTTCTTGTTTCTTGTCCAATTATACTCTAACTTTCAGAGTTATTATCCATTATATTAATACGGTAAGCTTCAACCCCCCCAAATGCCTCCCACTCGAGATATCCTCACCCCGAGAATTCGGCGACTCTCCGACCGTCGGGATCGAAGGATATACGTTTTGCGGAGGACAATAAGGTATTCCCGAGTCGCTCCCGCCCCGTGGTCGTCCTCCAGATCGAAGAAAAGGGAAAGTCAGCAATGCGGTTGCTAAAGTTAAGGCGCCGAGCAATGACTACCGATTTACCGCCGCAACTTGTTTGACGAATATAAAACGGAGTTAAAAAGCAAGATATATATTACGAACAATTCAAAGTTACGAGTTGCAAAACTGTCCAGTTTTGGATAAATATAAATTAGCAGTAGCTTAGTTCAATAGTTTCGTCATCGTTGTTTTGCGTAAATTCAAACATAGAGGAAACTGACTAGAAATATTTAAATGATTGAAAATGAGCAAAGAAAAATAGGCTTCGCCGGGGAATCGAACCCGAGACTACGGGATTGCTAGACCGGTGCTCAAACCATCAAGCCACGAAGACCTTTGAATGGCGGTTGTTCCCATGAAACCCTTTTCAATGCTCGGTTAGTCAGAAGCTTGTTTTGCGTGTGTTATTCGCGAGCCCACATGCTTTGTACACAGCCAGTCATAGAGCAAAGCATGTTTTAATGAGGCTAAGAACGCTCGTTTATTCAGATTCCAACGATCGAACTTTCTCACACCGAATAGTACTTGGCTGGAGATACATCATTTTAAAATGTGATAACTTCAGTTTGCAATAACCAATTGTACAATGTGATATATGACATTGTAGAAAATATGTCATTCTTTGCTTCCATATAATTATATTTTTAATTCAACGACGACAAAAAGATGAAAATCAAGTGTAATAACTTGACAAAAATCGTTTTTGAAGTTCTTTTTCATTCGGCTTGAAAACTTACAAAATGTACTTGCGTCTCCTTCATATTTATACCATATGAAAGGTAATTTAATACACTTTACAAATATGTCAATTTTGAAGCCGTTATTTCTTAATCGGGTCAGGAGCCAACAAAGACCAGCAAAGGACAAAATAAAATATCATATTGTTGGCTTTCAGCGGCAATCCAGCCCGTTGATTGGTTGAATCAGCATCACGCAGATTCTCCACGTCCCGCGAAGAAGAGAGAGGGGAGAGAGAATTTCTCTTTCCCCGCACAGCGCGTTGTTCCGAGGGGAGCCTGGTATTGCGTTATTTGAATGAGGCCAATCACTGGCCCGCTTCAAACACACCCCTTCGTACCATCCAATGGGAATGCTCGTTCGCATTTTAGTTGTTCTTAATTGTACCTGAGTGGTATTTTCTTGGCTCCTGACCCGATTATCCAACGCAACAAAATAAAACCTACGTATCCTGAAAGGAGTATAAAACATGCTTTACAATTATAAAATCAATGAGACGCAAGAAGCATAAACTGTTATTTTCACCTCTGAACTTATTATTTTTTGGTGATATTTGACAACAAATTGCACTGGTAAAATTTGATGTAATACTTGACTAATTATGATAGGACATAAAATAGATTCTTCCTCTAACATTTGATACCACATTCATTCATTAAAGACTATGTTTAAGGTTCCATAAAACTCAAAATAATACCCCTCTGCTTTTGCTCATTGGTGCATGCGGTGCGGAAATCTATGAATACGATATGAATAAATACAGTGGAATCGGGCTGAGTTGCATTCTGACTGCAGCTGAGCGAGCGAGCTAATCCTTTTGTACACGGTGCAATTGTGCATTGAAGTGAATATAGAACGGGGGAACAATGGTTGAGGGAGTTTCTTTCATATTTATACATTGACCAGGGCATCGGCTAATCTTGCTAAAATCGCTCCATGGTATAATGTGCAATATCGCCACCCTGTGGCAAGATGTGTTACAACACGCACAAGGAAAGAAGGATATACCATCTCGCAATCCGCTCAGGATTGATAATACAGAATGATTATAAAGAGTGTCATTTTATTAAATGCATGAGAGACAGCTGTAAGCGTTCCCTCCATCGCAATATATCCCCGGGTTTCACATTATGATAAACGTATAATAACAAGGGATGATACTAAATTTGGAAATCAAACTTTTAGGACAAAATCCTGCAGATTTGGAAAAAGGAAAAGGCGATCACCCCCCCCCCCCCCCCCCCTACCTGCCTACTAACTTCGCAACAAAAAATAAAACAACGAAAACGCATCAAGCGCATGTGTTTGTATTTGATAAGTTTGTCATGCATTATTATAATTATTATAACATTTCAACAGAGTGTACCGGGGATATCCGATGGGTCGGGTTTATCATGTTCACTGAAAGGATGTATCGCAATGACATGTGGCAAAAGAGAGGGCGTGGGGGAGGGGTAGCACGCCTGTGTCTCTTTCGTTTTTAAACCATGTGGATAGGGACGTTTTAAATTAGTTTCAGAGGTCGTTGTGTTCTAAAAACGTGATGGCTTTCACTGAAAAAAAAGAACCCCGCGGATTAGAAGACACGAGGTTATGTGCCATGCAGGCAATTGGAGTCGCGGGGAGGAGGGGCCCGGGGGGGGGGGGGGGGGGCAGCTATATTAAGATGATCAAGAACACGAATGTAGTGGACCATAATTATGAAATATGGGGGATAACTTTGCATGGGGTACTGAAACCCATCATGATTTTGTTATACATTGGCCGGATGTATATTGTTGACCAGGGCCCTGACGGGTTGTTGGGGCGGGATTTATTTGCCCGTGTCTATTTTGTCTCACTATTTAAAATGATGGCTATGGGAATAGTATAGTTTTAAAGTGTCGTTATGTCGTTATCGCCTTTCTCTCACACAAACCCGCGGATTTCCGCGGGTACAGCTAGTTTACATTATTTACATTATTTGAACAGCTGCCTTGGTTTGTTGTTTACAATCATCAGCTCAGGTACTACCGTGCCCGCACTTGCGAGTTTGTTTACAAAGAGGGCTAGCTATTACTGGAAGTGGGAATTTATGTTCATAATGCCAGGGTGGGAAAGGGGGGCAGGAGGGGGGGGGGGGGGGGGGGGGGGGGGTCGGGAGTATCCGCTGTCGATCGCTGATACAAAATAAAAACAAAGCCATGTCATGTTATTGCATTATAGAGATAGCTAAGTTCATTCCGTCCAAGGGAATAATATTTTCCCGGATTTCAAAAGAAAATGAAAATCGTCCTGAATTCGAAATAAAACTATTAGGACAAAGCGATGCAGAAGGAGAAGACAGCGATCATCTTCCCCTTCCTTACTAATACCTTTGCAAAAATGTAAATTATATTCTGTCATTAGCCCTTAAAATCATAATAGTTGCGTCATGATATTTGATAGCTGATGAACCGTGAGAATGAACGGGGTTTGCCGAAAATCGTTCGGATTGAGATGAGATTATTAATGTTGACCGTCTTTATGAATGTATTTTTAAGGCAACACGCATGCACCATCTCGCAATCCACACAGGATTGATCATTATAAGAGTTTCATTTTACGCGAGGAGACAGAGAGCTAATTCCTTGTATTTCTAGACTTCGACCTTCAAGGTCGAAGTTGATAGAATCAATCATTATTTTCCACATTAACGAAAGATTACAATGAAAAATAATGAAGGTTTTTATGAATCATAGAAATTCCATTAGGATAGTGTCATCAATCATTCCCTCTAACGGAAATATATATCTCGGGTTTCACAGAAAATGATGAACGTAGTATAATACTGAGATCGGAAATCAAACCATAGTTGTTTAGGCACAATCAGCAAATTTGGAAAGGAGGGGGGGGGGGGGGGGGGGGGTGCTGGGGAGGTGAGGCAGAGTCCGCCTAATAACTTCGCAAAATAAAGAAAACCCAGGCTGACGAAACCACATCGAGTACATGTGTTGTTCGCCATGTACATACAAGTTCATCATAATTATCTGCATTATTATTATTAACATTTATAAACATGCAGACTAGGCCGGCGATATCCGATGGGTTGGGTTTATACATGGAATAAGGAGGTCTCGCTGAAAGGATGAATCGCAATGACATCTGCAAAAGAGCGGGTATATAAACCCCTCAAAAAAGTTCGGAAACTCAAGTTTGATCGATCATATCCTCTCGTATTTTTTGATAAGCATATTCGAAATTGTGTCACAGTAAAGCCTCATAATATACCTTTCAAACCGGTGCATTATGTGTAGTGATTATGCAATTGGGGCGACTTGCAGTAGCCCAGAGAATAGGGGAAGCCAGGAAATGAAATGTCGCAAAATGGCTCAATGCATTTAATTTACAAGTGCATGACCACATGACTGTGCTGACCAGTTTTTCAAAAGTTCTCTTTCTATTGAATATAGCCAACCTTTTCATTTATTAAAATCATTGAAATCGGTACCATTCGAATGGAAATTAGCTCTTCATTACGGTGGCATATTAATCGTAAGATTATGCAAATGGTTTATGCGCAGCGAACCGGAATATGAAGACGGGTCGAGTGTGAAATCAGACCAAAAAATATGGAGTTGACAAAAAATCAGAGCGTTGCATTTTTTTCCCAGCTTTCGGGAGGATTTGTTAGCATTTCAATTAATATATTCATGATTCGAATTTGATATCAACGGAATGCCAACAACTCTTCTGTATGAAAATGTGAAATTTATAATGATTTTTGTAAAGGCGGCTGCAGGGATATGAATTGGGGGAGCCTCATAGTCACCCATTTCAAAAACGCTCTGATTGGTGGTGTCGTATCCTATACAATTGTGTAGAGGATGTAATGCGACCCTGAATGAGTTGGCCATGAATGAGAAGAATAAATTGAAAGCGCATGATAGTGACTCAGTTGTGCCTTGAAATCAGAGAGCTTCAAAATGGGTCACTTTTTAGGCTCCCCACATTTATCTCCCTGCAGCCGCCCTTTGCTAAAATCATTATAAATTTCACATTTTCATAAAGAAGAGTTGTTGGGCTTTCCGTTGATATCAATTCAAATTATGAATATTTTATTTGAAATGCTAAAAAATCCTCCCAAAAGCTAACAAAAATGCAACGCTCTGATTTTTTGTCAGCTCCATATCTTTTTGTCTGATTTCACACTCGACTCATCTCCATATTCCGGTTCGCTGCACACACCCCATTTGCATAATCCTTACGATTAATATGCCATCGTAATGAAGGAGATAATTTCCATTAAAAATGGTATCAAATTCAACAATTTTGATGAATGAAAAGGTGGCAGTATTCAATAGAATGTTTACCTTTAGAAAACTGGTCAGCACAGTCATGCACTCGTAAATTAAATGCATTACGGCCATTTTGCGAGATTTCAACTTCCTGCCTCCCCCTATTCTCTGGCTACTACAATCGCCCCAATTGCATAATCACTATACATAATGCAACCGTTTGAAAGGTATATAATGAGGCTTTATTGTGTCACCGATTTCGAGTATTCTTATTAAAAAATAATAGAGATATGATCGATTAAATTGAGTTTCCGAACTTTTTTTGAGGGGCTTTATAATAATTATATAGGTGGGGTCGAACTAGAACACCCGTGTCTATTTCGTATTTATCCATTTTGGGTATCGGGCAGTTTTAAAAGGTGTATAGGTCGTTGAGTTTCTTTAAAATCGTGATGGATTTTTCCCTGATTAAAAACCCCGCGGGTGCCGCTAGTTTGCAGTATATTTGCAGAAATAATAATTGGCTGCATTGTTAAAATACATTGCGAAATCACACATATTAAAAGAATCATGTACACTTCATCACATCAATGAATGATGCAAAGTTATTTAATCCAAAATCTTTAAATTCCAACATTGTCATATGATTATATTTAGGTATAATTATGTACAACAATCATGTTAGCTAATAACTACATAATTCATACAACTTATAATTCTGTTTTTTTCTACCATAACCCACCCCCCCCCCCCCTCTCTATACTAAATTGCGGTTGATCCTCTCTCCTCTCTACTCCTTCCTACCATTGACAATAGGGTAAAGCGAACAACACTTGATACCTCTTACACATCCGAACCCAAACTCGTCTGTAGTGTCCCTGCGTATCAAAGGACTAGCAGCACCGACGGTCCTTGATTGAGACACAATCTGCTAGAAATTAGCGCCGAGGCTACCTACCGATAAGAACGGTGTAAACGTTGATAAAATTCTACTAGAGGCACGAATCTCTCAACCTCTCCTCAACTCTGAGAAGCGATTATTTTCTAACATGGATGAAACCTAATGCACAGCTGTTGCAAATATGGTCCACTGCCTGACTTCCTTATATGGGAAGTCCCCTTTGTTCCCTTATCAGTTCCCGGCCCATCGCGCCAGCGCTCTGTGTGGTGTTTTTTTCTTCAAATTATTGAGGGGATATCCCACGGTGCCCCCGTAAAAAACGCCAAGTGATTTGCACCCCACTTCGAAACAGGACTAACATAACAAGATATGTGACGTCAATGCTTTAGTTTTACAATAACTGCCCCAACCACCAAACCCCCTCCATTCCCCACACCCTTCACCCTGGCCCTCAGCTTTGTCGCAAAACTTGTATGATTACCCGAAACTGAAACAACTTGTCACGCAAAAAAAACATCGCCACCCTGGTTTTCACATGTCATTAGTCTGGTTTGTTTATCGTTCTTTACTTTTCAGAGTTGGCAAGCACTGCACAGCCGCGAGGATTATGTGCAAACGTAGTTACTTACATTTCTAGAAACTGCAATGGAAAAACACAGGCCCACCCTTTTATTGATACATAGTATACAGTGGCGTAGACAAGGTGGGATGAGGGGGGATGACATGTACAATCATCCCCCCCCCCCCCCCCCAGGTTTTAGGAAAGGATTTAATTGTTTGTGTGTGTATCTGCTATACGAGTGGAGATAAGAAAAAAATTAGTTTGTATGAGCTAGACCTAGACTGGGCTAAGTAATTTGTCATCAACTTTCAATTTTCGCTGCGCCGCTTCGCGCGCGTACAGATACCCCCAGTTTGTGTGTAACTTGCGTATGGTCTGGGGTGCAGTACCGGTACTTTTTCTGTTTAGCCGGGCCACGTAGGTCAAGTGTAGGCCAGGCATTGATATGGCTGCTTGTGTGACGGGCACCAAATTGCACCATTTCAAGTATTATATATAATGGCAAAATCTTCCTCCGTGGAAGGGGGATACCCACTCTCAAACCCTCCCTATTTGGCTCTGCCCCAGCACTCGGTAGCTTCGCCACCTCGGGACTCATTCTGGCAACAGGCTAGTTGTTGGATTCATACATAATGTGGCATATGGTGATGTTGGACTGTGTATGACGCTTAATATAAATACAATATTTGTGTTTGTGTTGGGGGTGCATATTCATTAGTGTCAATATTTGTTTTCTCGTCGAAAATATATTTAAAATTTTTCTGGTCGATCAATTCATAACACGCTTTCCAAGATACAATCAATGTTAAGCCCGAATTT
Source organism: Echinarachnius parma (assembly GCA_037951105.1). Lineage (NCBI taxonomy): Eukaryota > Metazoa > Echinodermata > Echinoidea > Clypeasteroida > Echinarachniidae > Echinarachnius > Echinarachnius parma. Next base: position 154,372 of record JBAMJV010005809.1, read on the forward strand.
GCTATCTAGGTAAGCACCAGAGATTGCACAATTTCAAAGTCCAAGAAAAACAAAAAGCTTCCTACCGTGGGAGGGGGACACCCCCTCCCACACCCTCCCCCCGCTCAGTCACTTCGCTCATCCCTCGGGCTTGGTCGCTTCGCTCTTTGCAATGTCTCACTCCCACATCTGACCCAAAGTTGGGCAGCACTGTGAGTGTGGTTGGCATGAGCCCCTACACCACACAACATCGTGGACCCCCCATACGTTTTGCCCCCCCACCCCCCCAAATCTAAAACTGCTTCCGGCCCGCCTGGTCACGGACATCTTAACATCTACCCCCCCCCCCCCCCCCCCCCCTCCTCCACTGCTGAGAGGACTTTCAGACAATTGTCTTGGTCTCGAAATATTTCGGCAGGTGGTCGTGGGCTGTGAACAAATAGGTCTTGGTCCGGTGAACGGCAAATCATCCCCCCCCCCCCCCCAGTGTAAGAACCTGTCTACGCCACTCAAGGTATATCGTTCATTGTTTATATCCCACAATGAAATACTTCCCTGTTTCATAACTTTCATGTAAGGACACAATGCACCCGTCATTATGCAACATCATACAAATGCATTATCCTTAGATCTAAATTGTGATAATAATAACTTGCGTTTATATTATACCCATACTGATAATCTTGGGGGCTAAATACACCGGCAAGCCCAGCGGGGTTTTGGTGCATCAGAAAAGCGTACTGATTCTGAACATATGAACCATTTAGAGGAGAATGTACTTTTGAAAAATGAGACCATGTACAATGGTGAGACATAGTGATGAGCATAAATGCAGTGTCACTAAAATTAGGTACCATAGCCGATGCACTTGGGCGTGCACACCTAGCGTTCAATAACTCACCATGCATGCATTAACCTGCTAAGTGCCAGTTTTGACATCGCGCGGGCCGAGCTAAATATAGTAATGACAGTGGTCCTATATAGAAATACGTAACGGCATCAAAACTGAAACAACTCAACCAAAATGACATAATGACACAAAAATGTCCAGGGATTCATGGATATTTAGTAATTTAGTAAGTGTACGCAAGAATAAAGAATACCTTCACACAAAAGTGTACAGTCAAAATGAATGTATTGACTGAAATCATGATCATAGTCTCAAGCTTAGAGACATTAACAATATTCGTTATAATTTCAAGCATTTATTAAAACTCTGTAATGCATACAAATCAACAGTGGTTAATGAAGCAATCTTGATTAAGAATCGAAATGAGACGTTTCACGTCTTTTGAACAAAACCAAACACAAAGTAAAGACTTCACAAGCCTACAATGTATATACTTCATTTCTTAATCCACTTCACA